>CASHTH010002923.1:0-58910 GCA_030341885.1 Geodia barretti
TTTGGAAGTTTATTTGTACCACTAATCCCATTCAGTTTGAATCTACAACAGAGGTACTCCCTAAAAAAACAAGAACTAGAGCGGCTTTTCATGACAAAGCAAAACAAAGAGGGCATTCCAACAAGAAGAGAACTAGAAGACAAACTTCGTTTTAAAAAAGATTTGGAAGGGTTTCCTGCAAGAGAGCTAAGGAGGCCTCTTATGAAGCAAGAGCTGAAGACTAAACAAGAGCTAGAGAGACTTCTTACAAAAAGAGAGCTGGAGAGACTGTGTGTAAAGAGTGAAATGGAACAGCAATTTAAAAAGAACTGTTGACTTAGAAAGTTAATCACATGTTTATAACAGCAGGAATGTTTTCAACAGTCCTTGTATATAAAAGTTATAATATATAATAATAATAATCAGAATTTGCAAGATTTTGCAAATTCTTATTTTTTAGAAAGGTGTTTTCCAGCTTACAAAGGTAAATCAGATATGGTAAATAGGAAATGCTTGTTTCCTCCTGCAGCTGGAGTTGTAAGCTTTGCCTCGACTTCATAACCTTGATAAACTGTAAAAAGTTTATGATGATCAGTTTTTGCATTCTTGGTTCCACTCTTTGCATCTTTTGGCTTCTCCTCAACTGAAATGTATGTCTTGTAGCTTCCAACGAAAGGATTTTTGAAGCCAATTATGAGATAACACTTCTCTTTTCCTTTGCTTTCAATGCTGAACCTCAATCCTCCGGCAACCCCAGCGATTGCACCAGTTCTGTTTGCAACAAGCGCCTTGGAAAATTCTCCTGGTGCCACAACACTTGATGTAAAACTCTCAAACCATGTACCGGAACCAAAATGTTGCTCTTCAAACTTAAATGTAGCCCCTTTCGTATTATTGTGTATAGTCAACTCCAGGCTTCTTTTGTATCGCCGAAAACGTTCAGCATCGGAGACCCCCTTCATGATCTCGTTTCTCAGCTTTTCCTGGCTCATTTTTTCCTCATCCGGTTCTCCTGACGTCGCCATGATAAACTGCATGCAATATACACGTCCGACGGACTAGCAAGTTTTGTTTGTAGTCAGATTTATATGTAAGCCGCACACGACACTGCTGGCTCAGTCTGCGCGCGCATGCGCTTGAACACCGGTAGTACGCGTGATCGAGCATGCGCGGAATTATTGTGCGTGGGCGATCTCAGCGAAGATATCAGGCTTAGACTTGTCCTGCTCGCAATACAATACATTCACTGTCCGTATATAATCAATGGCTTGCCTTACTTGGGTGCTATAGATTGTCATGTAAGGGTTTCCAGTGAGATCTGGAGAGATGGCTCAGTGGAAATGAGCACAACGGTCGAGTGAAACTCCTGTTCATATATAGTTGCGCATGGCTGGCCGGTACACCTGTGCCCCCCCCCCCCCCACCGTTTTCGTCTCTTCCATATTCCTCAACTTATACTTTGCCACAAGTGTGTATGTTCTAACTGCTATTTTTCTGCCAGGGGCTCCCACCAGGTCATTTCAAGAGATTTCATAGCTCCACAACAATATTATGTTTCAAGAGAAAGGATGTATATACTATGGAGTAACAATGTAGTGGCACTAGCTACCAGTTGACATCACTATCTTTAGAGAGCTCAGTTTGATTTGTCTTTCTCAGTGAGGGAAGGAGAAGTCCACAGTTTGAAGGGGAGGAGCATGGGAGTGGTGGTGATGTAGTGACGGTACTTGTCTCCAAACATCTCCACCAGATCTCGCTCCTCTAACAGTGGAACTGCCACCAGCAGGTATACTGTCAGGACACCTCCCACCATCAACCTGCCCAGACTCTGTATATAGCACAATAGTATAGAGAACAGATATAGATTTTGGCTTTCGTCATTGGGTTTAGCTGAATAAAATAGGGCTCTGAATAGTCCTCCAAATACTCTTAGTTGCCCAGGAGAATACTATGATTACGCTAGTTAAGTAGAATAATGGCTTACTAAAAATTAAGCATAATCTGATCTGTAGTTTTTAGATTTGAGATTTTAGCAACAAAATGGTGACTTTTTACTGTTATTGTGTGCCAATGCTACTGCCAATTTCTCATGACATCAGTTACAGTATTAACTTGGTAGCTACCTATAATTATACTGTACCATAGTAGGATTGCTCCATATACAGAGGAGTATACTTGTGTACATTGGATGACGGACGAGACTGAACAGTCCACTGGTCACCAGACTCCCTCCCTCTCTCCTATATACAATACATCAACACCAAGTAATATATACACACATTCTCAATTGCAAGAAACTGCTGAGGATTTAGAGAGAACTTTCTGGACCATTTAAACCTGTGTGTACTGTACTGTTAAATTATAGTCCATACTTTCTCCCAGTCAGTCTCTCCAGAGGTTCACTGATGCCAATGAACTCCAGCACAGGAAGAGACAAGAAGGCCACCATATTAATCACCACACCAAGTGAACCGACTCCTGTAGACACAGCATCAATGAGATAGAGAAGGTTCAGTACAGTCGAATGAGTACTCCACACAGGTTTAAGATGCTTACTTCAAAACCGAGAAAATTCAAACAACGCTTTGTGTGTGTTGTCGGCAGAAAATACAGCTCTATGTACGTTTATGGCTAGCATTGATGGTGATATGAGAAAGGTCTTGGATTATTGGCGAGCGGGAGCGAGCCAACCTAGTCGTTCGTTCGATGTTTCTTCGATAATAATATATATGCGTTCGTACGTCGTGTAAGTTCGCATGCGCGTATTTGTACGCGCTTCTTTTTATCCGAAATTATTTCAACTCTCCTCCATTCGACGGACGGTGACTGTATATACCTCTTCCCAATCTTCATGGTTCCAAGGTGCAACTTGCATAATACGCTAGGATTGCTCGTGCACATACTGCTGCATGCCAGTTGCCAGGTGGACCGAGCTGAAAGTGTAAGGTAAGTACCGTTCTGCTCACCTGCTCACCGTTCTGGCAATATACAGTACGCATGTAACGGCGACAGGTAGATCTGTCTTGCTTCACGAAAAGAAAGCTGTGCGCTGACGGCACGTTATGCAGCCCGAACATCGCGGTCAAATCCCAAGTTGGGTCGCTCCCGCTCGCCAACAATGTTCAACATTTCCACTAGTACAATATTACCAGTGAATAATTGGCGAGCGGGAGCGAGCTAACCTAGTGGTAAGAAAGGCGCGATTTTTCTATATACGACCGTTCGTACGTCGTGCAAGTGCGCATGCGTAAGATTTACGCGCTTCTTTTTATCCGAAATAATTTTTAAACTTTTTACACGCTTGATGCCGAGCCAGGGAGAGAACTCTCGTCCATTCGGCGGCATTCGCTACACTCTTTGGCCTTACCGAGGCTTCCAATCTTCGTGGTTTCAAGCTGAAAGTTGTAAGTAGCCTAGGTTGGCTCGTGCGGATATAATCATTGTGTGCTCGCTCAAGTAGCCTAGGTTGATGGGCTGGGTTTAGTTATAGCTGTTACTCGTGGTCTCTTTCCAGCTCACGCAGAGTCTAACTACACTACTAGATAGCATGCGAGAGGCAATAACACGCATGCGTCAGGATAACGCGCTTTTACACGCTGCTAGGTTGGTTCGTGCAGATAGTCATTATGTGCTCGCTCCCGCTCGCCAAAAATGCCATGCATTCGCCTACTAGTAGTTTAACATATTGACTTTATAGCTGGAGTAGGCAGCACAGATACAACTGTATTCAAGCCTACATAATTATGCAGTATGTTATTACGAGCTCAAACGTTATACAAAAATAATTGATGATATTACACAGACCATATAGAGCCAGTCTGAAGAGAGGTGAGTGAATATCCCAGAGAGTGGGAGAGGGGATGGGAGTCCAGCCGTAGCAGATGAGGAAGATGGAGAGAGAGCTCTGGAGGAAGTAGAGATGGCGGTAGACTGAGGTCGACATGAGACACGACATGACTCTCTTCACACTCTGTCTCGCCAACACACTGCCAGGGGGAGAGAGAGATGAGAAATAATATAGAGTGAAAAGTAATGGCAGGAGCAGGGAGTGAGAACAACAACAAAAAGCCCAACGCCATGCATTACGAGTTGCTACCTAGTAAACACCAGTACCCAGTCCTGGTATGGATGCATGGTAGGAACAACTGTAGTTAGACGTCGGCAGATTGAAATTGACCAATCAGATTGCGTTAAACGTGGATTCTAGTGCGTGTTTCCATGGAGACGCCCGCCAAAAAATGGCGTCTTCGATGGGGGTGTGGCAACCTTTCGCGCAAAGAAACTCGCTCTGTCGCTGAGAGCTCGCCGCGACGACTTCAAACTCGCTATAGCCGATGTTTCTTCGATGAAAGGCCTCTCTAAGATGCAAAAAGAAACTAAACTGAAGACCTTTTTAGCTTCCCCCGGCAAGGGCGGACCTGGATGATTTTGAAGGCTGGCACGGCCTCCGTCTAAACAGGTTATACTGCTTGTCAATGGAAATACACGATTTATACGGCCTCGGAGCCCTTAGTAGCGTCTTCGCTGCGCTCAGACAGCTACAGCTCAGGGCCCCTCGTGCCGTCTAAATCGCGTATTTCCATTGACGCGCAGTATAACCTTTAACGCCACCAAAATAAACAAAGTTAATTAAAGCAATTGCCATATTCAGGGGTACAATAGAGAGTGTTCAATTATACTAGTGATAGATACTGGGTTAACGGTGTAAAAAACAAAATTCCCATAATTACACCCAAAAAAATCAGCAAGCCCATAACGATGTCTGACTAATTAGCTAATACCACAGGAATGGTATTCTACCTGTGAGCGAGGCAGAAGATGAGTAGGAGGAGGGAGTTGTTGAGCAGAGGAGAGGAATGAAGAAGTCCAGGACGGTGCCATGTTGAGACCACGTCAATACCAAATGACTCCAGAACTCCACCATAGAACAATCCCATCTGTACCGACACATTATGTTTGTAAGCTACCAACAAATGAGTTTCACATGCCTACCAAAATCATAACTTTATAACCTTCTATCTCCATTGAAAACTTCGGTACTGGCTTGCTCAGGCACAATGTACGGTATCTAGTCACGCTCGCGAAGCTGGCCTCCGACCCGACAACATACATTATGGACACAGGTTTGAATAATGATGGCTGCTCACGTATATCATGGCTGATATTCCGACCACGACCCCTACTACTCCCGACAGCAATTCAGCACAAGCACGTGTCGCTACCATGGCTCGCTCTAACCAGACCAGGGCTCTGACTGCCGTCTTCCGGAGTCGCAGCCCCACCCACTATAATTGGTTTCCAAGCGCTTGCGCAGCTTTACCTGCGCATGATCAGCATATACGATGAATGCCTGAAGTATGGAGTTGGAGGCCTAGTATTCAGCTCCATCTCTCCTCAGACTAGCACCTGCACTATTTTCCACCAACTCAATTTACTAGTGGAAATGTTGACCATGTGTTGTGTTCGCCACCTCATCTTCCCCCTTTCCCTCCAGTTCCGGCACCACGTAACTAAAAGAGGACCCCAATCAAACGCATACCCCTGCTTGTTTCCTAGCCAATCAGAGAGAGGCGGTTTGTAGGGGAGTAGTCTGATAGGGTCATTTCGGACGCCTTTGTGGCTGCTGATATTGTTGCTTTCAGAGATGGCCCAGAGCCAAAGTCTAGGACAGTGATATTGCCCGGCAAAGATTCAAACGCACTGTGGTAGCAGCGAAGCATGTGCTGGATATTATAAACTCACCCGTAATACTGCCGGAGGAAAACGTAAGGGTCGAATTTGTCGTGGTAATCCTTTCCGCTGCAGAGCCCGGATCCCGGACGGACAAACATTAACAGCAGGGGCG
The DNA here is from genome assembly GCA_030341885.1 of Geodia barretti. Classification (NCBI taxonomy): domain Eukaryota; kingdom Metazoa; phylum Porifera; class Demospongiae; order Tetractinellida; family Geodiidae; genus Geodia; species Geodia barretti. Next base: position 5,825 of record CASHTH010002923.1, read on the forward strand.
GCGTGGAGGAGGTTGTGACACGTGCACAACGCAACCTCCTATTGGGGGTCTAGGATTTACTATACGCGAGACTATAATACTTTGTTTTGTGTTTGTCTTTGTCTTGCCTTGGTTTTGGTTAATTGTCCAAAGTTTTGAACTAACAGTAGCTACGCATTACCACGGCCATTTTCACATTGTCTGAAGTGAAAAGATTCGTTTTATAATAATATATAATATTATGTTCACTATAAAGTTTTTTAACAAGGTTCTCTTCAAAATGATGAAGTGGCTAGAGTTCCCTTTAAACCCTGCGCAGCGAAGGTTAGTCCGTCTGTGTCTGTGTGTCTGTCTGTGTGTGTGTCGACGCTTATTCAGGCTACGAGGCGGTCTATTAGTGATACCAGCGGCTTCAGAACTACGGGAGCCTGAAAACTAAAAGGGCGATTTTCCACGACTGCGATAATGCATGCTAAGTCAGCCAGGGCGCGCGTGCGCAAATGGGCGGCTATGGGGGGCTGAGCCTCTTGGGGGCGTTGCCGGGGCAATTGCCGCGAAGCTTGCCGGGGCAATTGCCGCAGCAACCGTGACAGATAATGGTACTTTCTGTGGTGCCGCCGGAAAATGTCCCGGATGTTACTTTGCCGCGTGATGAATACTGGCACTAATTCCACTCCATAATTCTATCGCTGCTCTTGCCGAGCTTGACTACTCTTTAGCTGCTTGATTTGTTACGTCCCCTCCGCCCCTCGTCGCAGCCCCACACCCACGGTTAATACAATAATTATTGGTTTCAGAGCGCATGCACCTTTGATTTCGCAAAACCGTATCACCGTGTGCAGTTAACCTGGCATAATGGCGGAGTCAATGGACGATGCTGGCACACTTAACACCAGGAATATGCCTGATAACTACAAGAAGACGTTTCAGAAACGCTATAGAAGTTTGGAGTTACTTGTTTGGAATAGAACAAAACATGGCACTTTGAAGTTTGCAGAAGAATACTTTGCTTCAGGGACGTGGTTTGAGAATTTTTTACCGAGTGTTATACCACCAGAGAAACATTCCACAGCATTTGTTACAAATAAACCTGGCGTTTTAGCTGGTGTAAAAGGAGGATTGATGTTCAATATGGATGTACAAGGGACACGAAAGTACCTTTCAATTGGTTTTGCAAATCCAGTTGTAGGTGGTTACAAGACCTATATTTCAATCAAAGACGATGATCTTGGAGCGAAGAATGGCTTTGACAATGCCAAAAATGATAAACATAAGCTTCATACCATTGGAGAGTTTGTAGTTGAGGCAAATCTTACAACTCCCCGTGAGGGAGGAAACAAACAGATGATATTTATTGTTTCTGATGTACCTGATGTAGATGTAACTGCATGATGATGCATCTTGTCCTTAGTCCTGCATACATAGTTAGCTATCCTTGTAATATTTTATTGAAACACTTTATACTTATGCGCAAGCCATCCATTAGCGTTACTATGGTTGTGGAGTGAGTATATTATAGTCTCAGATCCTCAGACCTTTTTCCCCTCTCAACTGCTTTTGTATTACAGAAATGGTGCATGCTTTGGCGTCTTATTTCCGCAATTACGCACACAAAACTAGCTCTACTCAGTTGTAATTTCACTAGTGTTCTGTAACTGGCAGATGCAAGAGTAAACTAAGCTCAATATGTAATGTGTCATTCATCCTCATACGAAAGTGCACAATGTTGTTTGTGTTCTGCAGTACGATACAGGAAGGGTATACATGGAACAGTGTGTAATAATACAATGGCGCCTTCAATGAGCAGCCGCAATGTCTCAAGATAACTGTGGAATGTCCCACTTTGTGTGGGATCCCCTCCTCCAGCATTTTTATCATATTCCGGACTTACTTGTGCAAACTTGTTAGTTCAGTGCCCTTTGGGCCACCCATGGCAGGAATGAGCATGTTTGTGTAGGATAGTTACTCCTTCAATGTGTCATAGGATCCCTCAAAAACCTACAATAAGTAGTAATTTTGTCCAAGAGAAATAACAGTGTCTTATAGAAAGACCATTGTCAATAAGTGAGGTGGTGGATCTGAACGTTCAATGCTCCGCTGATAATTACTGGTAACACGTAGAAGTGTGCCACAAAAGTACAGCTAAACTGTAGAAGTTTTGATTTGTTTCCCATTCCAGTTCACTTATGCTGGGATTTCATTACCCAGACAATTTCCAACTAAAAGAAAAAATATAGTTCACACATTCAGCGTTTTCCAAAAGGAGAGTTAGATAGGTTAAAACCACACTGAGTTGTCCTGGTATCTCAGTTGGTAGAGCGCTCGCCTAGACTGCAGAGTGTCGTGGGTTCGAATCCCACCCAGGGCAGCTCTTCTTTTTCCTTAGAACAAAGAGCTGTCCTGGGTGTAGTTGATTTGTTTTGCCTTTGCCTTGCTACCTCACTTCGTTCGTTGATACATGCACCAGTATGAGTAAAGTGTATGTGATCCGTGACCAGAGAGAGACTGTTATGACTTCCTGGAATTTGCCTGCTACAAAAATGCAGGAAGTGAGTAGCTAATGTGTGAGAGGGGAAACGACAAAGCATAAAAACGTTACGCACACAGACATTTTCAAAAACTAAGTTTGCTTTGTTCAATTTCAGAAGTTAGCTACTGATATGAAAAATGGCAAATCAAGTTATAAGACGTCTTCCTCATGTCTATACCCACGATTTAATGAGATATGTTGGAAAAGCGTCCTCAATGGCTGGCAACAAGATCATGAAAGGGGACACGTCTATACCATTCTTGAAGACTCTGCTCCGAAATATTGGGTTGCCTCACATTCTTCGCAGGATAAAACGTTTCATCACAAAGATAAGCAAATTTCCAGGCGGACTTATCATTGGGATTGCTTTGAATAGCATTCCAATAATTATCGCCATGTTACAAGACAGAGGAATCGGTAAAAGCACATTATCAGAGATAGGAATTATAATGGGTGATTTCGGTGGAGATGCAATTGGTTCACTCACCTATGCATCTATCGGTGGAACAATTGTACCATTAGTTTGCAAGATTGGCACAGTACTGGGCTTGGGGATAACAAAGATAATGGCATGTACTATTGTCGGCTCAGCTTTCTGTGGAGTGGGAGCCATTATTGGAGCAGGGATTGGAAGCCTCTTGGCCCTGGGAGCAAGCGCACTTATCTTCTCGGCATACAGGAGAGCAATTGAATCTTCTTTTCCCTGTCAAAAAACGTGCCTGAGAAAGTCTCCAAGGCCCAAAATTTCTCGCAGACACGAATTGACAAGAAAGCAAGAGCCAAAGTTGCAAAATTCAGCAAAAAGAGTTCCTAGAAAACGTGAACTGGAGAAACTACCTCCTCCCAAGATTGAAACTGAGCAGCACTATTACAAGCATTTAACTGTTCAAAAACCTCCGATCAGATCTTTTCCTCAAAAAAATGCAGTGACAACAAGAAGAAGACAGCATAATTTCAAGAGTCGCCAGAGAAATCAGTTTATAATGCACAGATCTTTCAAATAGTGCATTTTGTGTGTGACTATACACTCAGTCTGACATAATGTTAATTGTTTAAAATAAAATGCTAAAGCATGCTATATATTATACTAGCATCTAGCTAGCTAAGGTGTTCATACATCAGAGATAGTGAACACAATCTGCTTATTTCCTCCTTCTTGTGGATGAGTAAGAATTGCTTCAACTTCAAATTTTCCAATGGTACGAAGCTTATGCTTGTCATCTTTGGCATTGTCAAAAGCATATTTTGCTCCAAACAGTTCATCACTGATTGAAATAAATGTCTTGCATGTACCAAATAGTGGATTTATAAAACCAATCAGGACGTACTTCTTTGATAGCTTCTTTGCGGGACCGTCCCTGACTTCCATTGTGAACATTAACCCTCCAGATACTCCAGTTAAGGCCCCTGGCTTGTTAGCAACCAAAGCTTTGGAATATTCTCCATGCAAAATAACACCAGGCGAAAAGTGTTCATACCACGTGCCAGTTGAGAAATATTCCTCGGAAAACTTCAAAGTTGTCTTCTTTGTTTTATTCTGTAAAGTTAGTTCCAGACTTTTCATGCGTTTCTGGAACATCCTCGCGTAGTAGGCGCCGGTTTCTTGCATAGAAGAAGCATTAGCCACCTCCGCTCTCCCCGTAGGTGGTTCCTGCAAGTTGGGCTGCTCGTCAGCCATCGGAAGCCCTTACTTTTTCTAGCTACGGAGTCACACTTTCGTTTGCAATATAAGAGCTATCCAAGGAATGCTACAGATACGCGGGGGAGTTTAGCCCTAAGTCCGCCCGCACCAGTGAGAAATCGTTTTGCCACTGGTATGCAATCACGTCGCCGTGACGTTGTAATTAATTGCCCGTTTACATCCGGAGTACATCATTCCTTCACGTTTCACAGGAGCGTATGTATTGGCAGTCTACGGGAATAAGCTAGATACCGTACGTAGTATACGGTAGCGTATTGCGCTGCGCGCTTTGTAAAAACCCTAAACATTATTACCCACAGGTAATACCTTGAAAGAAGAAAAAAAAACCCAAAAAAAAAAACAAAACAAAAACACTACATATCAGAGGGAACATGTCCCTCTGCAGCGGCAAGTTCAATGTTGAGCTCACTGACTGGGCGGTGGCGAGAGGATCTACTTCCTCGAATGCAGAGGATAGCAGATCGGAGTATAGCGAATGATAGGCGGCAGCGAATCCAACCCATGACTAGAGAGTATTGCTTGTCCTGCTTCCGGGACAACTCATCAGCCAGTCTTTTGTAGAATGTCGTGGCTTCACGTGCCATACCACCAGTAGTTGAGAGGACAAGTGGTGTAAAAACCCCATGTTCAACTTCTCGAACTCTTTGGGCATATTCTCTCTTCTTTGCTGTTTCGTGTTTGCGATATGCTGCTGCAGTGGTCATCGAACGGTTGCTTGACGCGTTGGGGTGGAAAACCCTAACATCAAAAAATGCGTCTTGGCCAGTGTTCCAAAAACCACGAGCACGGATATCTAGGCGAGCGTTGGCATCAGTGTTCGCTGTGCGGTGAGGGAAAGATTCGTTGGTAAGTGGTTGTAGGAGTGGCTCGGTTGCAACATTATGGCAGATTTCTGTGAGTAGGTTGGCCGTCATGTCACGAATCTCATTGTGGCGGATTGTTGGTATGCCGCCCATATGACAGATCATGGCATGATCTACTGAGAAGGGTGTGCCACAATTGCAAGAGCGAGGTACGTTGGTCAGATTCCACCCGTATCTGAGACATACAGCATCACGAAATTCCCCTTTGTGCAGGAGGAATCCATGCTCCGCCATTGGTAAGACAGTGAGCCAAGCTGAAGAGCCCTTTTCCTGTGCCAATTCCACTGACCGTTGGAGCTGTGGTGTCAACTGTGCAGTTGTGTCTCTTGCTCGTTTTTGTTGCAGCTCTCTGTTTGTCTTCTTCACTTGTTTCTTTATGTTTAGTTGGTCGGCTTTCTCTACAGTCTGGTGGAGATCCTGTGATGCAATCAGAGCTACAAGTGGAGCTGTAATGCGTAGAGATGCTTGAAAAGCATGAGAAGAATTGGACGTGGGATTAGCCAGTCCCATTCCGCCCAGTTTGGTGGGAAGTGCTAGGAGGTCTCGTTCCAAAGCAGAGCAAGCTTCTCGGCCAGTGAGTGCTGGGATGAAATGCTGGTGAATAGCTGTCTCAAGGGGCTGGAGCAAGTCTTGTATCTCAGGGATGGTCCTTGAGATGTACGTCCAGTGACTGGAGAGGCCATGCGTGAAAGCAGCGTAGGCCGCATGAGGTTGGGTGAGGGCAATTGTTGACAGACTCTTGATCTCATTAACCCATTCACCTACTTTCCTGGAGACATACTCTTCAGTGAAGGACTTTGCACCAATTGCGGCCCCTAAATGGCGCTTGCCATTGATGGTGATGTGAACATCAGTGTCGGCAAAGAGTTCTTTTGCTTTGCTTTCATGTTCCTCTTTTACAATGAGGTAAGTTTTTGAGCTGTTGGGATGGTAGCCATAGGCAGGGCCAAGACGCACAATCTCATCCCACCAATGTCTCAGCTTCTCACAAGAGCCTGCACCTGTTGCGTCATCGGCGTACCATGCTTGCTTTACGTCTGGGGAGTTGTTGCTCAGAAGGTGGATCAGTGGCACTGTAGCGAGAGCATACATGGCCATTGCCAGGGGATCGCCTTGAGTGGTACCTTCCGTAGATGATATTTCACCGCTACCGGCAACAATCATTCTCACTGGGGCTCTGTAGGTGTTGATCAGGACAGGTGACAATGGTGGGCATAGGACACTGACATTATGTAATGCAGCTCTACGATTCAAAGAGTTGAAGGCATTAGAGGCATCAACCAGCAGGCAACCTTCAGTGTCAGCATCCTGGAATATTGCCCGCATAGCATGAACTGCAGCCTCACAACCACCATCCTGACCAGCACATACTTGCAGAGGTCCTGCAGCTTCCTCAATATCCTTTCCGATGGTTCGTAGAATGGCCTTCGCAATTATGCGTCTCGGTACTTCCCCTACTCCGATTGGTCTCACTCCAGGACACTTGTCAAGAGGAATGAGACGGCAAGCAACAAGAGCACTGATGCTCTCTGGGTTTACCAATGAGGAGCAAAGACGACGACCAACTGCAGCTAAAGCAGAGCATAAGTCATGAGACGCAGAGCCAAAAGAGCAACACAATCTCCTCCAAGCAAACGAATCAAGACCGGACGGACCAGCTGAACCCTGGGTGTGCATGGCTGCATTGCGAATTGTATCCGCATTTAGGTTTTCAAAGAGGATTGGATTGAGGATGTTGGTTTCTGAGGAGCTAGTGAGAAGAGATGATGGATCGGGAGGTTTTCCGGTTGGGTGTTTGTCTTGGAGAACATCTCGGGTGGATCGCAGAACCGGTTCTGAGCCTGAAGAGGCAGATGGTATCATGTCATCAAGATTTAGAACACCTCCAGTTGAATTTCGGGACAGATAACGTAGTGCACTCTTTACTTTCCCCTGCTCCATCATTTTACCAAAGTTACGTGCAATGGCGTTGTCATCAGACGGTCTTGGACGATTATGTAGATAACGTTGAATGCACCTACCCTCTTGAATGAGTAAAGGTATATCACCTTGTTTCCATAACTCCAACCGTCTCTTCAGGTGAGAAATGTGGTCTTTGCTCTTGCTTTTTTTGCTTGGTTTTTGTAGGAGTAGGATTTGCATCACAAAGCTTGCCTTAAGAGCAATAGACTCCAGTTGTGAGCTATTCGCAAAAGCTTGTAACAAACGAGTGATTTCTTGGATGAATGATTTTCCTGCCGCACCAGATGGAAGAAGGAAGAGATTACGCTTCCAATGAATGATATCATTGTAAGCTGTGTCTATCATCTTGCAAAAGGTCTGTCCATCAAGCTGCCCCCATTGAAAATCTGGTTGTGAACACGTTGGTAGTGGCCATGGATCGGTGTAATTGCCACTATCACCAGCAGGTTGCTGATGCGATGAGGTAAGGTCAATGGTAGGTGTTTGGTTGTCACGGAAAGGCAACACAGGTTCCATGTTTGAAATTTGGTTGTCAAGGAGAAGCGCATTTTCCATGTTTTCGACGTATATCTCTTGTCCAGTAGTCAGAGTTAATGTCTGTTGGCTATTCGATCTCTCTAGCTGGTCGCTCACGACATCGGGTCTGCCCGCACTGTCAACAAGGTCTTCGTCAGTACGTGCCGCTTTTCCATAATTCTCGCATCTTCCAATATGACTCGGCGTACAGTTAGTACAGACTGTTCCACTGCGAGCACACACACAGCCCTTACAGCGCCCTTTCCCATTACAGCGGCAGCACTGTGGAGGCATGTTGAAGCTCTGCGTTTATGGTCAGTACGTTCAGTACGCCCCTCCCGACGTGAAGGAATGTAGTCAATGTACTCCAGTGGTGACGTCAGTAGCAATTACGCGTAATTGCACATTTCAGCCTCTTACGAAAAGGGCTATTGCGAGCATAGCGAGACCAGGCAACCAACTGAATTCTCATCCCAGTATATAGTAGCTAATGCCACCGCACGGTGGACTTTTTCTCGTAGAGCAGCGAGATTTATCCAGACACCATTAGTCTCGCCATGACTAGCTAGCTAGTTAGGGTTTGAGATAATGTGCTATGCTGCGTGACAAAGGAATGGGAAAAAGCACTTTGTTCGAGATTGGTAAAATAGCGGGCAGTATTGGTGGAGACGGAATTTGCTCTCTATTATGGGCAATGTCAATCTGTACAGGCGCTGCATACCAAAAACGCTACTGTATAAAATGTCAACAAGCTTCACTGCATACGTCATTCAGAGAGACATGAAAAAACACAACAAAACTGTATACATTCATCATTCAATTGCTTGGGTGTTATTTGTTATTATAAGAGTTCTCTTCTTGCAGTTGGATCTCCGAAGCTCAGTTTGATTTGTTTTTCTCAGTGAGGGAAGGAGAAGTCCACAGTTTGAAGGGGAGGAGCATGGGAGTGGTGGTGATGTAGTGACGGTACTTGTCTCCAAACATCTCCACCAGATCTCGCTCCTCTAACAGTGGAACTGCCACCAGCAGGTATACTGTCAGGACAGCTCCCACCATCATCCTGCCCAGACTCTGTATATAGCACAATATATAGAGAACAGACTTAGATTATGGGTTTCGTCATTGGGTTTAGCTGACTATAAATATGGGGCTCTGAATAAGCTCATCTGTCCTCCAAATACTCTTAGTTGCCCAGGAGAATACTATGATTACACTAGTTAAGTAAAAAAATGCCTTACTAAAAAATAAGCATCAAACCTTGTTTATAAGAAGCTGATCTGTAGTTTATAGATTTGAGATTTTAGCAACAAAATGGTGACTTTACTGTAACAATACTGTTATTGTGTGCCAATGCTACTGCCAATTTCTCATGACATGAGCTACAGTATTAACTTGGTAGCTACCTATATACTGTACCATAGTAGGATTGCTCCATATACAGAGGAGTATACTTGTGTACATTGGATGACGGACGAGACTGAACAGTCCACTGGTCACCAGACTCCCTCCCTCTCTCCTATATACAATACATCAACACCAAGTAATACACACATTATATTAATACATACTTTCTCCCAGTCAGTCTCTCCAGAGGTTCACTGATGCCAATGAACTCCAGCACAGGAAGAGACAAGAAGGCCACCATATTAATCACCACACCAAGTGAACCGACTCCTGTAGACACAGCATCAATGAGATAGAGAAGGTTCAGTACAGTCGAATGTGTACTCCACACATGCTTACTTCAAAACAGAGAAAATTCAATCAACGCTTTGTGTGTGTTGTCGGCGGAAAGTACAGCTCTATGTATGTGTATGACTAGCATTGATGGTGATATGAGAAAGGTCTTGGATTATATATTACCAGTGAATAATAGTTTAACATTTATAGCTGGAGTAGGCAGTACAGATACAACTTTATTCAAGGACATAATTATGCAATATGTTATTATTACATTGCTTTGAGCTCAAACGTCATACAAAACTAACTGATGATATTACACAGACCATATAGAGCCAGTCTGAAGAGAGGTGAGTGAATATCCCAGAGAGTGGGAGAGGGGAGGGGAGTCCAGCCGTAGCAGATGAGGAAGATGGAGAGAGAGCTCTGGAGGAAGTAGAGATGGCGGTAGACTGAGGTTGACACGAGAAACGACATCACTCTCTTCACATTCTGTCTCGCCAACACACTGCCAGGGGGAGAGAGATGAGAGTGAAAAGTAATGGCAGGAGCATGGAGTGAGAACAACAACAAAAAGCCCAACACCATGCATTACGAGCTGCTATCCAGTAAACACCAGTACCCAGTCCTGCATGGTAGGAACAACTGTACTTAATGCCACCAAAATAAACGAACGAAGTTAATTAAAGCAATTGTCATATTCAGGGGTACAATAGAGAGGTTTTCAAATATACTAGTGATAGATACTGGGTTAACGGTGTAAAAAACAAAATTCCCATAAAAAAAAAAAAGAAAAGCACTAAAGTGCAAACCCTCGGCGAACTGCGCATGCGCGATACTGCTAATTGATGGGCTGGGCTATTAGTAGTATATATGCGTTTACTCGTGGTCTCCCGCTAGTAGCGCGCGGAGAGTCTGACACGGGCTAGCTACGGTAGTAGATAGCATGCGGGAGTCGATACATGCCATTCGTTGTGACTTCCTGAGCCTCCAAGGTACACACCAGTTTTCATTTGGGTCACACACTATTTAATTTTTTAACCCTCAGCGTGCATGCGCAGCGAGGGTTACAGTAGTTGGTCTGTGTGTGTGTCTGTGTGTCTGTCTGTCCACGACTATTCCGACTGGATACCAAAATTAAAAAGTGTGCATACCGAATTAGAACTGGGTACCAAAATAAAAAAGTGTGTGTATATACCCAAATGAGAACTGGGTACCCAAATAAAAAGTGTATATACCCAAATGAAAACTGGGTACCCAAAAAAAGTGTGTGTACCAGAATAAAAACTGGGTATATACCCAAAATAAAAAAGTGTGTACCCAAATGTACGTAGTGCGACTATCTTATTTAACGGACGTTGGTGTGCGTAATTTTGACACTAATCTCCCCCCATATTTTTTCGCTTGTTTTCACGGCATATCTCTCGAACGCAGTCGTTTCAGGAAAAACGCTCTTTTATTTTTCGGGTTCGCGTAGTTCTGCACCCATTGGTATCGCTCATTGGCCACCTCATAGCCTGTAGTGCCAGAATAAGTGTCGACAGACAGAACGACTACTGTAACCCTCGCTGCGCATGCGCGCCGAGGATTAATCAGCAAGCCCATAACGCCGGATGTCTGACTAATTAGCTAATACCACAGGAATGGTATTCTACCTGTGAGCGAGGCAGAAGATGAGTAGGAGGAGGGAGTTGTTGAGCAGAGGAGAGGAATGAAGGAGTCCAGGACGGTGCCACGTTGAGACCACGTCAATACCAAATGACTCCAGAACTCCACCATAGAACAATCCCATCTGTTCAGACACATTATCTTTGTAAGCTAGCTACCAATGCCTACCAAAATCATAACTTTATAACCTTGAAAACTTCGGTACTTACTGGCTTGATCAGGCACAATGTATATACGGTATCTAGCTAGATAGTCACGCTCGCGAAGCCGGCCTCCGACAACATCACACAGGTTTGAATAATGGTGGCTGCTCACGTATATCATGGCTGATATTCCGACCAGGACCCCTACTACTCCCGACAGCAATTCAGCACATGCACGTATCGCTACCATGGCTCGCTCTAACCAGGGCTCTGACTGCCGTCTTCCGGAGTCGAAGCCCCACCCACAATAATTGGTTTCCAAGCGCGCTTGCGCAGCTAGCTTTACCTACGCGCATGATCAGTACGATGAATGCCTGAATTATGGAGTTGGAGGCCTAGTATTCAGCTCCATCTCTCCTCAGACTAGCACCTGCACTATTTTCCACCAACTCAATTTACTAGTGGAAATGTTGACCATGTGTTGTGTTCAGAGAGACATGAAAAACACAACAAAACTGTATACATTCATCGTTCAATTGCTTGGGTGCTATGTTGTCATTATAAGAGTTCTCTTCTTGCAGTTGGATCTTGGGAGCTCAGTTAGATTTGTCTTTCTCAGTGAGGGAAGGAGAAGTCCACAGTCTGAAGGGGAGGAGCATGGGAGTGGTGGTGATGTAGTGTCTGTACTTGTCTCCAAACAAGTCCACCAGATCTCGCTCCTCTAACAGTGGAACTGCCACCAGCAGGTACACTGTCAGGACACCTCCCACCATCATCCTGCCCAGACTCTGTATATAGCACAATAGATTAAGACAGTAATAAATCTCTGAAGAAACACCTCTCAATCCTAATGCTTTTGACAAAATGTACACAACCTTCACATAATAAGTTCATCGTGCACAAACATAGTGTCATCTTTGCCTTACTCACTTTGACACCATCTAGACAGCACGATTTCTTGCAGAACAGCCACTACCCGCTAGTATATATACACCACATGTAGCTAGCTACCTCTCTCTCCTCAATGGAGTCGAGGCAATTGTGCACAGAAAGTCAAGTTTGCAATGTACCATAGTAGGATGAAACCAGATGCTGATGAGAATTCCAGTATACAGTGGATGACGGACCAATCCATACAATCCTGTGGTTACCAGATCGCTGCTCTCTCTTCTACGAAATCAATCAACATATTATGTGCACCATGATAGAGTATTATTATAAATACAGTGGAACCTCTGATAAGGGACCCTCCAAGATAAGGATGACCTCTCTATATACAGGGACACTTGTGTCATCTCCATGCTTTACGCATAATTATTGACCTCTGAGATAGGGATGACCTCTCTACAAAGTACAAAATCATTGGTCCCATAGTGTCCCTTGTTCGGAGGTTACATGGTATATGTTCAGAGGGCATTTTAATGGACTTACTTTCTCCCTGTTAGTTTCTCCCAAGGCTCGCTGAGTCCATATAATTCCAGCACAGGGAGCGAGAAGATGGCCGCGAAATTTATCACACAACCAAGAACACAAACTCCTGTGAACGAACAAACATAATAATAATAATTTCCTATGGAAAGTACTTTAGCAATTAGCAACAGGCACTTGTATATTAACTCTTGGCTATGTTACTGCATGCAAAAAACCAAGACATCTAACAATAGCTAAAGTATGCACAAGTGTTAATGTGCAATAGTTGTTTGTTTTACCATAATCTTGGAGTAATTACGCAGTACGTGATAAAATTAAACTCTTGACGATGAAGTAATATTAGCGAGTGAGGTGAACCTGCCTAGTCGTCTGAATGAAAAATTTTCTATGTCTGTAACGTACAACCAGCGCCGTAAGATTATGTGCGAAACATGCGCAAAAAATTAAACTGCTCGCTTCACTCATTCTAGTACCATATAGAGCCAGTCTGAAGGGAGGTGAGTGAATATCCCAGAGAGTGGGAGAGGGGAGGGGAGTCCAGCCATAGCAGATGAGGAAGATGGAGAGAGAGCTCTGGAGGATGTAGAGATGGCGGTAGACTGAGGTCGACACGAGACACGACATCATTCTCTTCACACTCTGTCTCGCCAACACACTGCCAGGGGGAGAGAGGGGAAAATTAATGAGCAATACGAGAGGAACAGATAATTGTTGCACACTCCCTGAGGGAGGGTTCCAAAGAAACAACTTTTGACAATGGATAAGTCTAACAGTGAGAATCACTTTTGATGTCAACGTCTAGTCTCATCCCACCTTCCCTGGGTTTCAACTAACCCCTTGGCATGGTAACTAACGACTTGGCATGCTTGCTCAAGTCCCTGCCAAAATGTAATTCCAATGCTATTAATAAGCAATGTCAGTGAAGAATAGAAAGTTCTTTGAAGAAGTTATGTGCCAGGGTTTATTTTGATACCTCTGCTTATAGAAAGGTGGACGACATTGCTATTCAAATTGAACGGCGCATTTCTTCATGCAAGAAAAGTAGTATACAGTGTTAAGAAGGACGATCTGAATAAGGGACACCTTGGATAATGCTCCTAAGGTGTATATACGTTATTTAGGTGTTTATTAAAACAGAGATATTTTTGTCTCAACTATAGCTACCTGTGAGCGAGGCAGAAGAAGAGTAGGAGGAGGGAGTTGTTGAGCAGAGGAGAGGAATGAAGGAGTCCAGGACGGTGCCACGTTGAGACTACGTCAATACCTCCACCATAGAACAATCCCATCTGTTCAGACAATTATCTTTGTAAGCTACCAAATATAATGAAAAGCACTAAAGTGCAACCCTCGGCGAACTGCGCATGTGCGGTACCACTAATTGATGAGCTGGGCTTTTTATGCCTTACTCGTGGTATCCCGCTAGTAGCTCGCGGAGAGTCTGGTACGGCTAGCTACAGTAGTAAATAGCATGCGGGAGTCGATGCATGCCCTTCGTTGTGACTTGTAGTGCTTTCAAGACACACAGAGCGAACGGACGCGGTTGAGGTAAGCCTGTGCTAATTTACATATTGGCTTGTTCACTTGGTTTTCACGCCATAACTTTAGAACACAGTAGTTTTTACGAAAATCGGGCCTTTTTTTAAAATCAACCCAGTATAGCACTTGAACCCGATCATATCGCTATTTACCTGATTCCGTGCGCACGGTGGCAGAAAACGTGGTAACAGACAGAATGAAAAGCACTGAAGTGCAAACCCTCGGCGTAGTAGACTAGCATGTGGGAGTCGATACACGCCCTTCGTTGTGACTTTTCGTGCCTTCAAGATACACAGAGCAACGGACCCGAGCCTGTTCAAATATAAGCGCATGCGCATTTTCCGCAGCGATAAAATGGCCGACTAGCATTAGCCTTACAATGGCGGAAGCGCTCTAGCTCTGCAACGAGCATTTTCAGAGAAAACTGTTCGAATTTTCTGACCTTCATTGCCCGTCAATATATCTCCATTAAAACTTTGGTACTGGCTTGATCAGGCACAATGTACGGTATCTAGCTAGTCACGCTCGCGAAGCCTAGCTCGTTCGACAACATCACACAGGTTTGAATAATGGTGGCTGCTCACGTATATCATGGCTGATATTCCGACCAGGACCCCTACTACTCCCGACAGCAATTCAGCACATGCACGTATCGCTACCATGGCTCTCTCTAACCAGGGCTCTGACTGCCCGGCGTCTTCACGGAGTCGGAGCCCCACCCACTTGTAATTGGTTTCCAAGCGCATGCGCAACCTTACCTACGCTTGATCAGTACCTCGAATTTTGGAGTTTGAGGCCTAGTATTCAGCTTCATCTCTCCCCAGACCAGCACCTGCACTATTTTCCACCAACTAAATTTATTATGTCATTACTTTCATTCCCGAGATTACTGCTGATTCTGCCTCTTCTTTGTAGAGGTATAATAATGGTGGCAATGTGGAAGGAGGGGGTAGTGGAGGAGGGGAGGGCGGAAAGAGCTGAGACAGAGGTGGACGTTTAGTTCTTGCTGGTGGAGGTTCTTTTCTCTGTACTGGAGGTCTCACTGCTTCTTTACAATTGCATTATGCAGGTAGCTATAATAACAGCACACAATACGTATTCACTGCATGATTAGGGATGACTCAAAGAAAGAAGAGGGTGATTACAGATGAATGTATAACTGCCTATGAGTCAAATAATGGTGAGACTAAGTGTTTGCAGTGTGGTAACAGTTTGAAAAAGGGGCATGCAGGAAATGCCATAATAAACTTAACAGTATAATTATATCAGTCACAATTATGCTTCAGTGATGTTAGAGTAGCTACTCATTGGTTCTTCTGTTTATAGAATGGAACAGGTAAAAGCATTGGAGTTGTCTTCTGGTATTCCCTGTAACTATCTCCAAACATCGCCACGAGACTAGGCTCCTCGAAAAGGGGCAGAGCCATCACCACATAGGCTGTGAGCACTGCGGCAATCATGAACCTACTCACCGTCTGCACCAAAACACAACATGCAATTAAAATTAGCTACTAACTTCCTGAGAGAGCAAAAATATCCATAATGGGTAACAGAAGAATAAACAGCCAGACAGTACCATTCATCGTATATTATGTGAAAGGCAGTTAAGATTGATAGTAATAGATTAATATTGCTTGTATGATGACTGAGAGTAAGATCAAAGGAATTCCAGCTAGTCCAAACAACGTACACGCGTAGTGAGCGCTTCCTGCTGAGTTTACGGGTAGTTATACCATAAAGAGGCCATACGATTTCCCCATACTTTAGCTGTATGTCAACTCATTTGCATAAACCACAATGGGTATATGGTAGTTATACGATAGTAGGAAATTGGCAGCGTGTAATGCAATTAGGGTGCTTTCACACTCTTTGTGTGCTGCTGTTTCTTTACCAGAAGGGAGTGTTTTCAGGCTAGAATGGCCAGAAACTGCTCTAGTATATACGCGGTCTGAAAACTAGCTAAAAACTGCTTCCCGACGCGTAGGCTCCCGTAGACTGGAACAGTATGTGACTTTCAGCTTTCTTTCTACTGCAACAGGCTGCATTCGAGAGCGCTGGGTATAGCGGGAGAGAAAGCGAGCCAGAACGGCAGCTACAAAACTCGCGTTGAGTCCAGCAGCGAAAAAGTGACGTACTTGTAACGTTGAACTCTCGAAAAAATGGCCATGGCTTCTGCACAACCGCCCAGCTTGACCAAACTAAAGCACTTATTGCAGCTGTCTCTCCGCTCCCGATCGGTCGCTAGCTCTCTCCGGCCGTACACTCGAGGGTGTGCGTTAAAAAGAGGGCATTTTGAAAGCTTCTGTGCGATCTCATTGGTCAGAGCCTTACCGCGGGATGTCATCATACAAACACGTTATACGATGGCTTTGTTTGTGGTTTACTGGTTGTACACTCGTGGCTTCAGTTTTGATAGACCACTCGGGCTACGCCCTCGTGCCCTATCAAAACTGGCCAATCGTGTAAAACCAGTAAACCACGCGCCGCCATCGTATAACCTATACATGTTAACATACCATAGTAGGGTTGAACCAGAAAAATGTGAGAAGACCTGTATACATTGGATGACGGACAATGCTGTACACTCCACTGGTCACCAGGTCACCTTTCTCTCCCCTGCCAAGCCTACAGAAGTGGCGATGCAAACAGCTTGGACAAGTATAAACTTGTCTCTTTACAAATAATATATTGCTGTACTCATATATATACCATGCATTAAAAATGTAACTGAAAGTCACCTGTCACCCTCAACCATCATTAAGGTTTTCCCACAATAGAGTACTGTAAAAATTCTCCAGACCTTCTTCCAGTCAGTTTCTCAAGTGGTTCCCTGACACCAATGAAATCTAGCACAGGGAGCGAGAAGAAGGCTACCATGTTCATCATCAAACCAACGAAACAGACTCCTGCAGATACCATCAAACAAAATCCATAGACAAACATGCCTGTAGTAATTTGCATAATAATTGGATTGTAGCTATGCAGTAACTTTTTTTTTTACGAAAATTAAAATACTAAAACTTTAGCTGTATAGTATTGCTCTTTCCCTGGCTTGTTGGACAGACAGACAGACAGACAGACAGACTTACAAACCAACCACAGAGTATAGCTAACCCTTGCAGCTGCCATCTTTCTATTAGGAATGTGCTTTGCTTCCCACATGGTACGTGGCAGAAATGTGGTTAGCTAGCTAGCTATGATATAAAATTAGTAACCCTTGCTGCACATGGACTCTGAGGTTTATAAGTCTTCTGTCATACATCTAGCTCAAATACCATGCAATGCCTCTCTCAGAGGAGAGAATTGGATGTCCCAAAGAGTGGGGTTGGCATGGGGAGTCCAGCCGTAGCAGATGAGAAAGATGAGGAGTGAACTCTGGAATAAGTAGAAGTGACGGTAGACAGAGTCAGATAGCAGAACAATTGAGACCAGATTCTTTATCGATTTCCGAGCTAGTATGCTGTGCAAAATGAAAAGCACACCTCGCCACTTTATTCTTTATTTCAGCAGCCAATGGCTACTAGCTACACTACCTCAATCTTTTGCACATACGTGTACTACAGCAAAGTGAAACAGTACATAAACCTAACCACCACTTATTTCAGCTACCAGCTATACTACATAAGTGACTCCTTCACTGAACGGATTCACTGGGCGTGTGCTGCTGTCACTTCACCGGCAACCTCGCTCCTACTCAACTGTACCGTAGCACAGCGATCGTTCGCGCGATCTCTAATTGACGCACACTCACCTCGACAGCCACACGTTTCACCAGCTTCCCTGGCCTTCTCCGCTCCAGAATCCTATTTTACCATGCATGCCTCCTACTTCATAATATGTCCACGTTTCACGCTCAGAGTTGCCGCGGTTACCGACAGACGGACGGACAGACGCACAGACGCACACACGCAAACAGACCGACTGCAATAACCGTCGATGCGCATGCGCGCAGGCGAGGGTTAGAAACACGAAATGGGATATCATATCCGGTTTTACTTTCAACTATTATATAGCTCGGCGTGAGCAATGAGGTGTCCAATATGCGTGGTGCTGTGTGTGTAGTAGCTGTAGCTTATGTCGTTAATGATGATGTGGGTCCCCAGGAAAACTAAAGGCCAGCTTTTCCTCGCATGTGCATTAATTTCGACGCGGCCGTACGTGCTATAGGTCGGCTCCTGCTTTTTTCCTCCTCGTAGAGTAGCGTGAGCGCGCTTAGCTAGCTAAACTTATTGCAGTGGTAAAGGAAAGCGCCTGGCATCAGTAGGAATCCCAATTAGGACTAGTCTTTAGTAGCTAGCTAAACAGTTCTATCTATACCTGTGAGCGAGGCAGAAGAAGAGTAGCAGGAGGGAGTTGTTGAGCAGAGGATAGGAATGAAGGAGTCCAGGGCGGTGCCACGTTGAGACCACGTCAATGCTGACGCTCTCCGATACTCCGGAATAAAAGAGCCAAAACTGCAGGTCGCACTCAAGTTAAATCAGCAGTGTAGCTAACAGGCACTTACGTATGTAATAGTTATTTTTTCCACCAAGACACCGAACATCCCAATCAGGACTTTTACTATTTCACAGGCGCCAACGCCGGGCGCGACCTCTGCGCGGGCCACCATCAACTTCGAAGGGTCTGGTTGCAAAGTCTACCAGTTCACGAGTGCAGCCATATACTTGTAAGTTGGCCCTTGGCCGAGCTTGGCATTTGCCAGGGTAATTTGCGGTAATAGTAGCTAACCCTGGATAATAATTATACGGCATGCGTATATATAACCCGCGGTTCGCATAGCCTGAGAAAGTCAAGAAAAAGTGCGCAGTAGCTAGCTACATTCAGTTGAGAAGTCAAGAGTGACCTTCAAAAAATACAGCACAGTAATAATAGCCATAATTAATTTAATTTGCCAATTGAAGAAAACAACAATCAGATTGTAAACTGAGGCCAAGTGCTGATCTGTCCAAAAGCAGCCATGTCCTCTCTCCCTCCATCTCCCCTCCCACTGCCGTCTGCTCTTCCTCCTCTTCTTCTTCCTACCAACGATGTCCTCCAGACATTGATACCATGAGATGACCGGTGGTCACCCTGCAATAATATTGGCATACAGTAAACTATGGTGTCTTGAAGTCTCTTTACCATCACCTAACTCCTCGAAAAATTGTCCTATTTAAAAATTAGCTAACACCATTGAAATCTTCCAAACCTGTTCTAATAAAATGTTCTATTAATGTGAAATGCTAGTCAGTCAAAATTTATGGCTAATGTTATAGATGTAGGAATGTGTCGAATTGAGAGGTTAATAAATAGAGCACTGCGAAATGTAGCTCGATTTTTTATACTATTTGGCTAGCAAGTTTGCATTGTTATGCAATCATAAACTCAACAGTTCGTATCTCTAATCTCACTGTGTCAGTGAACAGCCAGCTGTATCTGGGAGGAGAGCTGCTCTCATCCAGTGTCACATCAACCTCCTCGTCCTCTCGCAGGAACTTTGGGGAATAGTGCTGACCCACATTAGCTCCACTTTTTCTGCAGCAGAGAAAACATACAAGAATGTATGTGGCTAAAACAGTCCACCCCGTTATTAGTATATAGAGCTAATTGGCTGCCACCAGAGTGTTACAGTGGGGAAGCTCTAACAAGGGGCCCTCCAAGATAGGGACGACCTCTCTACAAAAGGACATTTGTTTCAACCCCATGCTAACCAATTATAATGTTAGTGTATATATTATTTGACGTCGGGAATAGGGATGACTCCTCTGCAAAGAACACTATAGTGTATTATTGACCTTCAAGATAGGGACGACCTCTCTACAAAAGGCAAAAATTGGCCCCACAGTGTCCCTTGCTCGGAGGTTCCACTGTGTGTATTATTAGGGTATTGTAGCCGCATTGTGTTACAGTACAATGATGGTGATTCAACCTTGTGCCCGGGTGTTCGCTGGTAGGTTGGTTCTCATCAGGATCATGTGGTTGGTACTGCAAATCAGATCTGCCCTCATCTTTCCACATGTGGTACTGCAGTTGACTGGTTATTCTTCGCACCCTCACCACCAGTGCTACATTCACTGAAATGGACTCGCTTTCCACCCACTCCATTTGATGTTTCACTACTTTCACTCCTGACATTACTGTCTCCACCCAGTGCTGTATGTGTCTCAATGTTAGGATCTCTTTCAGCCTCACTACAAGTCTCCCTCGTCACTTCAGATCTTGTAGGAGACGGCAGTTGTTGTGCATTGGTACTTGTCTCTAGTAGAGGAATGGGCAATGTGGAAGGAGGAGGAGGTGGTGGATGAGGGGAAAGTGGAAAGAGCTGAGACAGAGGTGGACGTTTAGTACTTGCTGGTGGAGGTTCATTTCTCTGTAATGGAGGCGGTGTCACAGCTTCTTGTTCGACCTTTAACATAATGCAATGTATGCTGCTGCAGTAACTTTTCAATATTAGCACAATAAATTATGCACTGATAAGCTGTTCCCAGAAGATGTGAACTCACAGGATGGCATTGACCACAAGACCACCCGTGGTTTTTTCAAGCCATGCATGCTCTGCAAAAGCGGGGGTTTATAAAAGGTATATAATTATCTGTAGTCACATGTAAATAATTGCAGGCTCCTCTCACTTTATTGTGATTGGGGCTTCATTGGTGGGTGCATAACTGTAGTTCCAAGTGCAGTATTTACACTAAGAGAATTCATGAGTAATATTTATGAACATGGAGTGTAGCTATATTCTCACAGGTTCATCAGTAGGACTGGTGGGTATGCTCCTGGATGGTCTTGTACTGGCCCTGGTTCTCTGTCGTCGCTGGAGTTGCTGTATCTGTAGCCTTTGTCTATATCTGCGATACTGTTCCCTCCTCTGACGCAGCTTCTGAAATACATTGTACACTTTATGACTATTGGACGTGGAAAGAACTGGTTTTGTCAATCCATACATAGGCTACAATGGGTCCAAAAATGTGTTAGCACCAGAACCAGATTGACATCCCAGCGCTCCTAACCAAGTCAAATTGAATGCACCCTTTTCTTGGCACAAGTTTGGTTATTAACCTTTTTGAGTTTGCAGAAGTCCCTCTCGCCCTTGTAAAGGCTGTAGCAGATGGCGATCCAGATGATGAGAATAATGATTGCTGTTCCTCCGCACACAGCCGCTACCCCTACTAGCTCGGCCGTGTCCATGCTATTATGACAACAGAAAGTTGCAGAAGTCTTTGTGCAACCGTGCGTAGCTATATACGTAATTCTTTACCTCTGTGCTTGTGATGGGGTTAGCAATGCTGGTAAGAGCACCAGACAGTAGATGGGGAAGTTGCACATCTCTAAAGGACCATTCACCCGCTGAAGTTGGGAAGACTTTTGCACAACTTTGCTGTGTTGGGGGGTGGGGCTGCTCTTACGCATGCGTTAAATATCTAGTGGGGGGAGTTTGAACGAGCAGACAGAGAGAGGAATGGCTTTGTGGAGCTTGGTGACCTGGCAGAGTGTGCTGGGCACGGCAGCCGCTGCTCTGGGAGCTGCCATTCTGGTAGCAAACTCACCACTTGCCGTGTAGGCCTACATTTTCCCTGGAGGAAGATTCACTTCTCTAAAACACGCCTCTATCTACCTCTTGTAGGCCTAAACGGGAGCCGTTCTCATTGGCCGGCCTGCGAGGTGCGGTGTTGACGGCTCTGGACGGCAGCGGGCGAGAGGTGAAGGCGGAGGAGCTGTGGAGAGAGAGAGGCGCCGTCATCATGGTCGTCCGTAGACCTGGATGATCTCTGTGCAGAGAGGTCAGTACCGTCCATGAGTTTCTCTTCCATCCCCTCTCACTGTGCATGCGAGTGTTCGGAAGGTCCATAATTTTGTGGGTGAAACTCTCTTTGTATGGTGCTGGTTGCGGAGCAAATTAATGAGGAGACTTCTTGATCAATATTTGGCTTTCACTAGCTCACATGTATGACTGGGTCATCATTGACTTATCACGCTGCATATTGATAGCATCACATAGCTATTTATGCCCACCTGATTGTGGTATAATCATTATTACAGGAGGCGGCCTCAATCTCCTCTCTGAAACCAACTCTTGAGGCGAGGGGGGATCCCATTGTACGGGATCCTCCACGAGGAGGGAGGGGTGGAGGAGTTCAGACACTACTTTAGAGGTCCTCTCTTCCTGGACTCTACGGTCAGTCAGTCAGACAGTCAAAGGAATACCCTTCTTCAGATGCATGCTGAGTAACATTAGTCAGCAATATTATTATACTCTTACTTCAACAACATGCAGAAGGTGTTCTATGGGGCTAAGATGGGAGTTACTGGTGAGTACTCTAATACGCTTAGGCTTACTCCAGTTCACACGAATACTGTCATGCTGTGCACTTTTGCTCTAGCTTCCTTGCTATATATGATGCTGTGTGGTGTTTGGTTTTACTCTATATACTGGTAATGACAGACTGGCAGGCCATTGGGTGGCACCGTGTTACACACTCTGTGTCAACAACTTGAAGTGAAGATATACCAAGCAAAGCAAGCCAACTACACCCAGGACAGCTAATTTTTCCAAGGAAAATAAGAGCTGCCCTGGGTGGGATTTGGACCCACAACACTATAGTTATAGCTGTAGTCTAGGCGAGCGGCCGAGCGCTCTCACAGCCTGGGAATGCATAATTTTACCACATCCAAACTACTGCTTGCACAATAAATTATACTGCAGGGTTGTTGCGACTGAGTGTGGTTCAGAGTATGCTGAGAGCAAAGTCGGGAGGATTCTCAGGGAACCTGGAGGGAGACGGGACTCTCCTGGGGGCCAGTCTGGTCCTGGGTCCTGGGGAACAGGAGATCCTTTACCAGTTTCCAGGCCACAGAGTTTGGGGACCACGCCCCACTCCAGGATATCACTGCCGCCGTGTATGGCATTGCTCCAGAGAAATAGAAGTATAGTTGTCATAAGTCGTATCATGAAGATGTAGAGCTAAAGCTACTGTGCTGTATGTCTGATGGAATTTATATACTTTATGCGTCCATATAATTATGCGCACGCGCAGACGCGCAAGTCGCAGTTTTGCAGGAGCGGAGACGCAGTTACTGAAGCTTGGTCGTCTCGCAGAAAAGGGAAAGAGCGGTAAGGCCTAATTAAGATTGGATAATTTGTAAAAGACATATATAACCGATAGCTAGCTATGGGATGCCTAACTAACAGGAACGCTGTTTCTCTAGCAGCGCGTATTCGCAGGGATAGCTATATATAATATATATAGCTACGCGCAGGCCGCGGCCTGCTGGATTTCGACTAATCGTAGCTATTAAGCAACTTGTTCTTGAGCTAGTAACCTAATGAGCTCGAAATTACAGCTTTCAGCTCTGGTGCGCGGCCGTTTCAACTGAGCTCTTCGACAAAAAACCCGCATAAGCGTCACTTTTTCCCTATCTCGCCGGCTCGTATAGCCGTGCCTTAGGCCGAGACGCAGCCCTAACTGTGTAGTAATTACTACCTCCTGCTAGATTAGGCAATAATATACACGCTTATGGTTTACAACACGTCGTCAGTGGAACCCGCAATGCGACGCGAAACCCTGACATCGTATACAGCTAGCTACTTAGCTAATGCAGCCATTATTAGCTAGGCCACAAAAGGTCCTGTCAGACGCCGAGAGAGCATGAAGACTCCATTTTCATGTACTAAGAGTTCAATGAGCGCTAGTGCAGACAGCCATTGCCTTTGTTCCTGTTATGGTTTAGCTAGAGCCAATGATTTGTCTTCGCCGTTACGTACATGGACATGGATGACTATTGATTGCACTGTCAGGAGATGAATATGGTTTTGCATACTATAGCAATGGCCTGAGTTTGTCTTCGTCGTTACGTACATGGACATGGATGACTATTGATTGCACTGTCAGGAGATGAATATGGTTTTGCACACTATATATAGTAATGGCCTGAGTATTATAGTACGCGTTTAATGAATAAAATTAACAGAGTCCAGCTTACACGAAAGTGACACAATGTGATCCAGGTGCCATTCAATATTCTTTGCATGCAGGTGACCATTCGCCATGGCGATGCCAAATCCCAGTCAGCCAAAGCTACCCGACTACTATGACGTGCTCGGATTAGATATCAATGCAACAGCTGATGAAGTTAGTAAGGCTTTCCGCCAGAGGGCACGTCATGTACATCCAGATAGGCAAGCCGATATCAACGTGAATGACTGGCATCTACTGCACAAGGCCTACACTACATTGATGGACAGCATCAAAAGGCAAGACTACAACGAGAAAATAGCTTCTGACGGTACAGAAGGTGAGGCAGATTACACTCGATTGGCGCTCCCAAATAGTTTTAGGGTGTCAGAAACGTTTAAGCGGCGATTTGATCAGTGGATGCATGTACGTCTCACCAATACTCAAATCGGTAGCTTTTCTAGAGCGTTTCATCCAGAGCTACAGAAAATGTTAAAAGAGTACTGTCCGCAGTTGGTAAAAAGCAAGATGGTTCAAGGGAAAAGAAAGATAGAAACTAGCGTAAACTTTGAGAACATAATGAGTTCAATTGCAAGGGCAGCCCAGGTATCATCTTCAGCCCCTGCTATTAAGCATGTTACCGAACACTTGGTACGCATTATTAGAGTTGCAAAAACAAGCAAACACCCCTCAAAAGTGACTGATACCAGTGTGTCAATTATTGATTTCTCAGGCAGTCCAATGAATGATCTTTTGTTCCTGCTAAAGCTGTTTGTTTCAGATAATGATCATGCAGCAAATAATGAAGATATAATTGTAAGACGTCTATCGAGCTATATCCCTGTTACAGATGTGCATGTAGGCATGTTAAAGGTTGAACGAAACAGAAGATGTTCAAATTGTGCATCTTCCTCAAGGTTAGTGCACGGGTGCACTTCTTGCAACCAACAATTTTGCAAGAAATGTCCAATAAACTCTACGAAGGCTCCTAGGATTGGAGTCTGTGTATCCAGCCCCATCTGCCTGCAGTGCACTACCAAATTAGCCCAAAGGGATGCCGAGGACTGGATAGCAAAAGCTCTAAGCCTATTGCAAAGTAGAGCAGAAGGCTCCACGAAAGCAGCAATGGCTTGCGCTCTTATCGCAATCCACACGACTGACGTTCTGCCAGTTCCACAATTAAGGGGCGTGGCAAAGGAATTGTTGAAGCAGGGGTTTCAGGAGCAAGCTCTTCTCATTTTGTCAGTTATTAGAGAAATAGCAAGCTCTAAGTGCGACGTAAAGCTTTACCTCCCTGCAGTAAAGGCCCTGCAAGAAATTTCGAATAAACCGGGGAAACCCTGGAGAGAAAAGTGGCTTTTGACACTGGCAGCTCAGCAAGCTATACTTCTAGCCGATCAGTCAGTTTCTCTCTCTAAAACAACCATTGATGTGCCGGACCTCTCTAGAGCACGTAGAGAAATCGTAACTTCAATTTTCGATGTTGAACGTGAAAAAGAAGCACAGTATGAAGCAATGATTAGCTCTTCCCTTTGTGAGCTTGAGAGAGCATGGGAGGGCCGAGACGTAACCGAGATGTTGAACATTGTGACTTCAACTGAAGTGATAAATGAAGACGCCCTTATCCCTAATAATGGCATTGAACCAGCTATAAAAGCCCTTCACTCCTTCCTCGAATCAAAACGACAATTTATGCCGAGAATGTTGCCTGATGATCAATGTGCCCTTCTTTTTTTCCAGGCTATGCACGCATATGCAGCAGTGATGCCCGGGAAGGCCTAGATTGCATAGAGAGAGCTACATGGAGTGGACACCACAACAAATGGCTCTCAGGAGTAGCTATTCCTATTGTTATATCGCAACTAGCAAACCATCCTCAGTAATAAACGACTTGGTAAAGGTAGGTGAAGAAATCCTGGAGATGAGACCATCACAACAAATCTGCTTCAACAGCCTCCTACACGTCCTCGGACTCGCACAGAGGACATAAATCCATCACTCAAGAGCTGCTGGCCAGAACTTTGCGTTCCGGGAATAAATCAAGCTGGGACCAGAAGTATGAGAAATCTGTTCTTCAACAGGTTCAGATAAAAGGCTTAGCTACTCTGGCGCAGGATATGCCTTGATCGATTTTGTCCAAAGTGCATGCCATCCTTCGGAGATTATGGTATGCCTCTTGAATGCATCTTTGTGGTTTCTGAAAGACCTAAGGTCCAAAAGAACCGGCAGTTTGCAGCAGATTTACGCCCTGAAAAAAATGACGCTCAACTGTGTGGAGGAAGCATACTATGTTGCTCATCTAGGCCTCCACCCAGGGATGCAGTTCTATGCTTCAAGGTTCGGTCTTGCTATTGCTGCCGAAGCAATCACTGCGGCAGGAAAGTGTGCTACATCCGATGACGTAAAGATCCTGATTGAGCTATTTCGTTCGGTTATTCAAAAGGGTCGCTTTAGCCCATTCTGGAAGATGCCTATTGTTCCCGTATGCGAGGCACTCCTGCTAAACATCTTAACCGGGAGGCTGCACGCCGAGTTCATGCTCCACCTGCAAAGAGACCAGAGTAACCCTCTGTTGAAAACAGAGGAGATAAAGTACCAATTGTACGAGAATGATTTACGGTGGGTTTGTCCAGTTGAAGACAAGGACGCCACCCGTGAGCGTGCAATGGAGGCCTTGCTGCAAGCTAAGGGTCTCTCCTGGTCAGATGTATCAGATTCGATGTGCTCTGTCCTTAGTCCAAGAACACCAGATGGTTGGCTCTTGCAGCTGAACTATTTGGATGGCAATCTGCCATTTTCAACACTGAGAGGGTTTGAATTCAATATTGGTTCTGAAAATCCTTGCATTAAACTGAATGCCATCCCTGCAAGAAGCGGCCAAAAGGGTCTTTTCTCAGCAGTAGACGTTCACACGGTGCTCCAAATTCCAAAGAAGGAGCTGTTCCCCATCGTTTTCAGTTTGGATGCTCCCAGTGACTCGCAGCGCTTTCACCCATTTCAACAGCTGCGATTTGAGCCCTCTTCCCTCGAAAACACTGATCTACTCCACACACTGCTGCAGACTGACTACCTCATGAAGTGCTTCAGTGTTGGATCGGACGTGTCTGCCAAGCCACCCTTCAAGCAACGAGATTGTAGCGAAGGGCTTACCGCAAATCTACCTCCCCATTTGCAAAAGGTGCTCGCCCCTGTTGCAGAGAGGGGAAGCTGCAGAAACAAGACGAGTCGTTTCTGGATCCAAGCAGACGAAATACAATACAACGTTACGCAGACTGGTCCAGTTGTGTACTGCCGCATCGGAGCAGTGAAAATGGCGGTTCGAACATCACCTCAATTTCCGGGCCTCGATGGCAAACTACACGATGTAGACGATGAGGACCCTGATAGCCCAGAATCTCAGTTTGCCAAAGACCTCACAGAAAACTACGACGAAATTTCAAAGTTTTTCCCGATGTTTGGGCGACTTAGGGAACTGTGCAAGTTGCAAGTATTTGGTATTATTCTGGGAGGGCTCCTTGAAGACATGCAGAGCAAAGCAAACGGAGAGGGTATTTCTATTCCGCCTCGTGTTATACGAGACATCCAAGCAGATGCTAGGAGAGAAAATTAGTCTCGCATCAGCCAGATGCTGAGTGAAATAAGAGAGAAGGTAGGAGTGTGGCCGGCAGCTCAAGATTCAACCACAGTTTCAGAATTTTCTCGAGCAATGAGAGAAATGTTCGAATCACAGTATGGTCACAGGTCGACAACCTATGAAGAACAATGCGAAATTGATAGGCTTATCCAGGAAAATCTCCGTAAGAAAGACGAGCAGTGCATAGATGGACTGACAAACTCGCTTACTGAGCTGCTGAGGGGGCGGCATTACCAAGGGAACATACGTCAGTGTGTCCGTTCGTGGCTTTCGTACGGTTCACAACTTGATAGTATCCACGATGCCCCTTCCGACCGAGAACGATTTGAGGCAATTGATAATCACAGAAAACAAGAAGCGTCTCAGTGCTTTCAAGAGTGTCGTGAGCAATATCACCAGCAAAGGGAGCCACGTACCAAGAAGGACCTGTACATGGGTCCCTGCAGCAGTAAAGATTGAAGAGAAAGGCGATTCGATGAGAATGTGCTATGGCGGTGTGTTCTTGGCTCCAAAACTCAAAGAGACGGCCTCAATTCCGAGAGTGAGTGGTGAAATGAGTTACGATCTTAGGCAACATGCTTATGGGCATCACACCGTTTCGCCACGTTACGACGATCCATTCACTGCTCCAACAGGGGACGCAGTACGAAAAGACGCAAGTACTGATGTCTTACCAGCTCAACAAACCCTCCTTAGTAGCTCAAAGCCAATCCACTTGCAGTCTACAACAGTGATAGTACTTGAGATATCAATGAAGGAAGCCACCACACAAGTCGTCTCCTATCTTAACAAAATCCTGGCTACAGTCGACGGGTCACATGGGAGGGGAGGTGGGACTTATCAGCGGGGGCAGGGAAGTGGAGCAAGTGGTGGAGGCCGGAGTGGGGGAGGTGGAGGAGGTGTGGGAGGGGGAGGGGGACGAGGGGGAGGAAAGGGAGGGGGAGGGGGTGACGATGAAGATGGCGGAAAAGGCCGTGGTAAACTCTTGGTTGCTGCAGCACTTTTGCTTTCTTCTTTCCTACAAAACCCATTCGAAAATGTGAGAAGAAAGTACGAGAAATGTCCACGTTATCGGATAGAGGAAGCGTCAAAGGAACACCAAGAGAAGGCAAAGGCCTTACTTAAGGGGGTCTGGTAGGCTAAAATCACCAAAAAATGCAAAATATTTTTTCATGTTCTTCAAGTTCCTAAAGGTCCTAAGGACCAAGCCAGCGCCTTGAGCTTAGTGTTTTAGACCATATATGAGACATATACCTCCATATCCAACAGCTATTCCCTTTCTCAGGGACAAAAGACACCATTATTTATGATTTCAACATGCAACACACCACTACTCTGCCATACATTGACATACAAAGTTAAAATTTTTTTCGTATAATTAGAAGAGCACTGTAACGGCAAAGGTAATGTTATAGACGCGCACATGCGCTTAGTTTGGCAACTAGAAGCAAATACTTCTGTGTGTGGTTACTACTCCGCGTTAGTTGCACGCGGACCAACCAATGAAATTGCAGAATTTCGGCCGTTGCCATGGCATTACGTGACGTCATCGTCGCGTGCAAGAACTCGCACCTACACGTGCTTCTTGGATAGTCATCTTTTCGCCCTCTCCAGCACTTCAAGCGCCATGCCAAGGACTAAACAGCGATCAATCCGTCGGGCGAAGCGTAGACCTCCTCGTAGACACGCAGAAAGTGCGCAAACTCCGTCAGATACGCCGACAGGAAGCGCCTCAACAAATGCCGAAAGCGGTCTGACTACAGCCAGCGAGAGAAAGCTCTCCCTCTCCCCACATACTGCCAGTGAGTATCCGAGTTCTGTCAGCAGTTCAGAAACTGAAAGTGAGAGCGACGGACCAAAAAAGGGAGCGCGGATACTGGAAGTAAGCGGGATACAATCGGCTTTGAAGTCGAGTGAACGCGGAAAGGCGTTCAGGAAGAGGGCCAGAAAGAAGCGAAAGGGAATTGAAGACAAGAATAAAGAGAGGGAGGGGCCAGTGTATGTGCCTGGAGGGTTTGACTGTGACCCAGGACCTAGTAAACGTGCTAGGACCAGCTAGAGACTCATTTTTCCAGATGTACTGTCATCTCTATGTGTGTGTTCTTCTTCGGCTTGTTTCTCAAACGCTCACTTTTCGAGTTTGGGGCATTTTTATAAATCTGTATGTGCAGACAACCATATCAAATTTGGTATCATTAGAATCCACTTCACAAGATCTATGATATGACATTGTGTGTTTGTCACATACTTGAAGTATGTGTGTGTTATAGTTGTGGGGTGACCATGGGGATTCTTGCTAAGCATATCACACCAAGGCCTAAAATTGTGGAGAGCACATTTTGAAAAAGTAAAATGTAGTATCACAGTTCATGCTTCTAGGTACCTATGTGCCATTTTCTGGAGGTTGAAGTCATAGGATGGCTTTACTAGAGCTGCCCCAAGTCGGCAACTATCAGAAATGTCTCTTTGGCACAATTTTGTTTTATTTGAACACTTTTAGCACACACAAAATCATTCAAAATTCACTTCTAACATGTTCTTATGTTGTGACAAAAACTAAAATGCATGGTTTGCACTGTAAAGTTTAAATTGATTTTTTAATTACATGGCGTTTTTTTGCCTACCGGACCCCCTTAAGGATACCTCTGTGCTTCGTAACGATTACCAGCAACGAAAGTTCAGAAAATATCAGCTATTGAAAGGACAAGTTATCGAAGGTATGCATGTTGCTCACAAGGTGGGTTTGGATCTAATGAAACACATGCTCATTAAAGTTGACGGAAAGGAACTGACAAAAGCCGACATTGAGATCGCACAAGAATGCTGCAGTAAGTTTGATAACTTTGAAATGGTACCAAAGATGGAGAACTGGAAAGATCACGTCGATATCGACAAAATGTTGAAAAAGGCCATCGACGAGTGCCTTGCCAACGGAAACGTTTCCGAGGAAACCTGGAGGAGTCTTAGCAGTCAACCCAGAGTCAGGGAAATAGTCATGTGCCTGAAGAAAGACTACTGGCCTCCGGTAGTGTCGCAACGAGTGCAAGTTCTGAAGCAGATTGCCAATCCCAGCAATCCTGCCCAAAACCTATGGGATATCTGACTTATTTTTTACGCTTTACTTCGTGTAAGAACACGAAATAAACTTTTCTTGTAGATATCTTTTATTTGTCCATTGTAGTTATTTACCCCTGTTTTTACTTATAATATAAACCTGTTTACTTTTTTATGACTTGGAAGTCACCCAGTATTATACATCATAGCTTGTATATTGTTGTCACCCCTGAGCCCTGAAGGGCGCTCAAATGGGCCTAGCCTGATTACCAAAGCCTGCACATGAAACCGCAACCATGTGCCATAACCTAATTACATCCTTGTTGAAGACAATACCTGAGGTGAATATGGTATCTAGCTCCTGCTTCAGGCACTAGCTGCGCATTAGCTGCAGCTTTAAACAATTAGAGTTTGTCCTTGGTAACCTATCTACAACATACCCATGAATATCAGAGTGACTGTAACAATAAAATATAAAATGTAGTGTTGTCATAAGCTGTTATATAAAAATAGTGGAAACAAGTGGGAAAAAATCATTTTTTCAGATGAAGGGGGATATAGGGATGATCGTCTCGCAGAGGAGTATAGGTAAGGCCTAATGTATAGGACAGTCTGTTGTACTCGCAGAGATCATAGCTACATGTAAGGCGGCACCGCCTTGGATTATGGGAGATCGAATAGGCAACTTGGTCTTCTTGGAGCTTGGACTATTTTGAGGTAGGGCTGCTGGTCCACTTAATGTTGCATGCTGTTGTACATGTGTGGAGTATCGATTATGTAATAGGCGTGGGTGGAGGCTGGCAATAAGACACCATTCAGATCTCGTAACTTATTTTTGTTATATAGCTAGTACAACAGCTGCTACATAAAAACATGGATGGCACTCACACCAAAAGTCAGCTATAGCTTTTAAAGGTAACTCATCTATGCAGGGTTCATACAAGGTTAGTTCATTTTATTTATATATCACCCAGAAAAGTACTGCTCCAATGACAATAACTGCAGCAAATGGTACCATTTGAACAGGCAGGTCTTGTTGTCCACGTTCTGTATTAATTTTAGGCTCTGGAAAAGACAAAAGAAATTTTAAGAGTGGATGCATCATGCCCAGAAGGCAACTAGTATTCAGAAGGCTTAGTCGTGGAAGTGAATGATTCTATCAGCACGAGCCATCCTACAAATTTGAACCTTAGAATCACGAAGATTGGAAGGAGGTATAGACAGCCTCGGCCAGGTATCGAAGAGCGCAGCGAATGCCAGCAAATAGACGATAGTTGTTTTGGCTGGCTATATTTCGCATTGATATGACAGCTAGGCAGCGTGTAAAAATTTGCGCGTTCCCTATCACGAAAGCGACGCTGATACAAACGAGTCTCTCTGTCAGGAGTCTCACGGGCACGATGTTCTCTTTCCCACTCTCTTGGACGACGAAGGGCATCTTCCCTGGACTATATGCACATGTATACGCACGGCAGGCAGCATGTGAAATTTTGAAATCAAAAGAAGCGCGTAATCCTGGAGCATGCGCAGTTGGACGACGTACGGTCGTTTAGAAAATCCGCGCCGTTCGTACCACTAGGTTAGCTCCCGCTCGCCAAAAATGTGTGGGAATTTGCGAAAAGTGTAGGAAGAATTTCAAAAATTGCAGGTAGAAATAAAACAGTATAGGAAATATTTCTGCAAAATGCCCATATTTTTTACATGTGCAGGAAGAATTTAAAGTTTCTTCATTGGCGAGCGGGAGCGAGCTAACCTAGTGGTACGAACGGCGCGGATTTTCTCTACGACCGTACGTCGTCCAACTGCGCATGCTCCAGGATTACGCGCTTCTTTTTATCCGAAAGGATTTCAAAATTTCACATGCTGCCTGCCTGTGGAGGCTATCGTGCGTATACATGTGCACATTATAGTCCGGGGAAGATGCCCTTCGTCGTCGAAGAGAGTGGGAAAGAGAACATCGTGCCCGTGAGACTCCTGAGCAGAGAGGCTGGTTTGTATCAGCGTAGCTTTCGTGATAGGGAACGCGCAAAATTTTACACGCTGCCCATATAGTTGTCATATCGATGCGAAAATAGCCAACCAAACAACTCTCGTCTATTTGCTGCCATTCGCTGCGCTCTTCGATACCTGACCGAGGCTGTCTATACCTCCTTCCAATCTTCGTGATTCTAAGGTTCAAGTTGTAGGATGGCTCGTGCAGATGAGTCATTGTGTGCTCGCTCCCGCTCGCCAAAAATGCCATGCATTCGCCTACTAAGTTAGCGAGCGGGAGCGAGCTAACCTAGTGGTACGAACGGCGCGATATTTCTAATTATACGACCGTTCGTACGTACGTCGTCCACGCGCTTCTTTTTTGTCCGAAAAACATTTCAAGTTTTTACACCGAAACTCGAGGAAGCCAACCATAGTTTCTTCGATTGATCGGTCTAGAGGAGATGTCCTTCGTCGTCGACAGGAAAGGGAAGAGAACGTCGTGCCTGTGAGACTTCTGAGCAAAGAGACGGCGACTGCGTGATAGGGAACGGGCAAGGCAACGCCTGGCCACGGAAACAGCGGAAGAAAGGGAAGCACGACTAGCGAGAAGTCGTGTACGAGCAAGAGCTACACGTGCTGCGGAATCAGAGGAAACGCAACAGGCAAGGCTCCAACAGATCCGAAGCTATCAGACAAGGCGAATTGCCGCCGAGTCTGCCGAGGAGAGAGAGGGTCGACTACAGTTACTACACAGGCTTTTTTTGCGCATGCACACAATCGTTAGATCGCTCCCGCTCGCAGTGCATTCACCTACTAGTATATATTGTTCCTGCACAGGAGCAAGTTGTGTGCCGGAAATTTCTTACATTTTGCTTGAAATTCCTGCACACATTTAAGGAAATATCCGGCACATTCCCCATACACTATGATTGCCGAGCGCGTTAGCGTGAGGCAACTACTCCGGGTTGTATTCTCGCGATATGCGTACGTACGTGTCGTCACGCTTAAGAATGTAAACTTCCGCCATTCGTAGGAAGTCTCGCTTCCTGCCGTGCGCGCAGATTCGTAGGAAGTCTGGCTTCCTGCCGTGCGCGCAGATTCGTAGGAAGTCTGGCTTCGCGAGCAGTCAGTAGAGCGCCACACGAGCGGCCTCAGTCGTCGGAGTGTGGCTGGCAGGCGCGAGGAAAAATAATTATGCGCGTGCGCATTCCTAGTATTCTCGTATATACATACGTACGTCGTCAATTAGTCACGCTTAGGAATGTTAATTAGTCACAAAAAGGAAGGGTAACTTCCGCCATTCGTAGGAAGTCTAGCTTCCGCCCTGCGCGCAGCGCAGATGGATGTCTGGCTTCGCGCGCAGTCAGTAGAGCGCGCGCCTCAGTCGGACTGTTTACGCATTGGCGAGGCAAAATATGCGCGTGCGCATTCCTAGTTATTTAAATGAGAGAGTGTTTCAGTCTGTAACATACCGTAATTATTACTCATCCACTCTTCATCTTCTGGAGAAGGATTTTTCCCCTCTCCTGACCTCAGAACCGTGCCATACCGTGGTAGATAGGCCATTGGATAAAAGTCTCTGATCTTTTGTGCATCATCATCTAGCAATATAAACTGCCACATTGGCCGACCATTTTCATTCCTTCGAACTAGTTTTATGCGACCATCAGTCACTTCCCTTGCAGTGGACCACGTAGCATTTGAGGCAATATTGCACTTTTCCTCGTTTCCCTTTCCACACCTATGTTTTGTGAAATCAACGCCAAGTACCTTCTGTTGAGCACTGAACTCTTTAGAAAAGTAGTAAAACAAGTCTCGGTGACTGCCATCCAGTTCTTCCTTCAGTTTCATGCCTCGTAGAGTGTATGCTAGTTCGGCAGAGTCTTGGCCTGTCCGACATGATGCTACAACCCTCAGAAGAATGCCCTTCTCCATGGCTGAGTGTCCACATGGCTTCACTCCCTGCTCATCCAGGAACTTGGCACACTCACTCACCCACCGTCCCGAGGAATGACAGTCTGAGATAATCCCGAGTTTCTGTCCACGGCTGTGTTTCATGTAGAGATCAGCAATGTCTCTGAAGGTGATAAAACCATCTCTGAAACTCCAGTCACCAGTGTTCCTCTGACTACTCCCATAGTAGTGAAGAACAACTACAATAATGTAGTATAAAAATAAGACAGATTATTAATCACTTGTTCTAACCTATATTTTTTGAAGTTTTGAAAATAAGCTCAATCTGCTCCAGTATATAGCTTCGGTCCAGCTCCATTCCAGGCGTACTGACTCGGACAGATAACACATCATACTCTGTGCTATATTTATAGAGAGCCCGCAGAGCATTGAGGTTGTCCCATTTTCCTTGGGGTAGACCCAGTTTTGTCAGTATTTGACTATCACTGTTTGACAGATCAGCTGGAGACTGAGAGACGACCTCTTGGTTTGATATGATTGAGCCAATAATCATCACTGCTATACTTGCAGTCTGTAACAGTTATAGGAAAAAGTTTAGCACCAGCTCGAAAACTCATAATTATGCTAACATGCAAACTTACTTGGTTCTCAATTTTTATGTTGGCTGGTATCCTCTCTTCCATGTCTTTAATGAAAGGGTTATATACTAGATTTCAAGAAAAATTGTCATAAAGAGAGAATTATATAGGCCATTATATTATCACTAAAAAAAGCAATTTCTTTCTAAAAGCTGAAATTTGGCTGCAGCTGTGGTTGAGTTAGCTACTAGCTATACCTTTCAATAGGTGTGAATGCATAGTAGACTGAAAACAATAATTTTACCAAGATAGAACATGATCTTGTATGCAATGTTTGGGCTTGCACATTGTCATGTGATAGAGTTATTTAAATCATGTGATTATTATAGCCACTACATAGTAGAGGGTTCCTTTGCTTCATACCGTTTGTAAAAATGACAACCCCTAGCACTACTAGCAGAGAAATTGCAATTGGGAGAACACACATCTTGGATGGAAAATGATGTTGACGCTGTACATCAACTGCAGCAGACTCTATGTGGCAAAATATAAGCATTAGAATCAGTAGACACTATAGGGATAGCACTGATCAATCTAATGGACATATACAGCGATGCTACAACTCACTAGTTTACTGCCGAGGGTTTGCACTTTAGTGCTTTTCATTTTAGTATTAGTCAGGAGTCACCAGCAACAACTCACTTGATCCATTCCTTTTTGGTGCTTTGAGCCATCCCTATTAACTACCACTTCATTTTGAACAAACAACTTTTCTACTTATTGTAAGAGAAATCTGGTGAGATTTTGGAGGTGACGTTTTTGACAAAATAAATACAACCACCCCCTTTTAGCATCAGAGTGTGTAGTACCCACGCGGGGTCAGCCGATTTTTCACGTGTGGTCACTCTGGCTGCTGGGATTATCGCAGATATAGCCGTGACCGGAAGTCAATTAGCGCTCATTATACAAGCCTAACATGCCACTCACTTGCCGCCTAATTAAAATTGCACACAACACTGAGCAGCGCGCTCGCAGTAGCTACCTGGAACTTTTCGTCAGTTATGTTTAGGCTGGCTTACTTTAACCCCGAGAGTATCCTGCACTATATACCAAAGGTGTAGCTGCCGAAAAGATCTCCTTTCCTGCAACCATTATTTTGGTGCATGCTAGTGCGTAAAACCTTTGATCGGCATGAGAACTGGGCTACGTATATACGTTACAGGGCATGTTATTCGTCACCGTTTGTATATTTGTGACAAACCCTTACTTAGTTCTAGATGCATGTTATACTAGATATTATTTTGCGCACATCGCTAAAAGCAAACTTACCAGCAGATATCATTTCACGTATTCGGTCCGCTAACATATTGTCAAGCGCATTCTCTGCCGCTTGGATCAGAACTCTGTAGGTGGCTTTATTTCCTTGCTGCCTCTTCCATATTTTCAGCATCGCCATATTTTGATCATGATAGTCACCTGGTGTTCTTCGGATGTTTTCTTCTGCATTTTTAAGCCCGAGATAAGGACACACATCCTCCCATTTATTTAAATGACGCCTAGCTATTATAGCAATATGCTCTTCAGTAACTACACTATGCTGGGAAGTCGCTTGTGTGCTGCTCATCGTAGTGGTCGGCCGCGGGGAGTGTTCTGCCTCGCGTAACACAACGAGCCCCGCCCGCCGCCTGATATATACGTTGGGGGGGGGGGTGGGGTGATTGGTGAAGCACGTAGCTATGAATGTGTGTTGTAATAGTTACTCACGAATCAAAAAAAACATGTAGCTACTGGTTTAAACGCAGTATCGGCTGCTGTCTAAGAGATAGGGATACACTAAAATTTTCACCACCGTTTGCTATACCTAAATGGTTTTCCCGAAGCGAGGTAAGCTAAGTGAGATGGCACAGGAAAACCAGTCCGTCATCTTGCCTGTTTAGCTACGCCTCGCAGAGCGCCCGACGCGGGGTTGTTCTCGTTGAGACTGGAACCTGCCGTGGCATGTGACCGTAGCTAAGGACACAAGGACAGGCCCGTACAGACGGATTTTCGGCTTACGTATCTCAGGGCAGTTTCCTGTCTGGGCTGGCATGCACGCGCTGGTAGGATGGGATGACGCAATTACTCAAGTGCATGATGAAAGCGCAGGCAGAAATTCTTATAAAATAACGGACCGTTAGGATAACTATAGTCTATTCACGTTGAGGAGCGCTGTAGACATCCTCTTCCCAGCTGCCAAGAAAGAGGTATGTTCGAATTTAACTCTCTTTTGGTGATTTTTAGCTAGCATGCAACACGTGTGTCGATTGTTAAAAAATAATTATTATGAAGCTACAGTAACACGATCACCACCGACGGATTTGTCTCGCCTGCTGTAAAAATTATAAAATAGCTACGCAAGGCCAAACTTCTCGGGAAGTTGCAGGGCCGTTCTAAGATAACACCGCCTCGGATCGCGAGGCTCGGGAATGGGCGATGGTCGGCGCCGGTACCGAAGTGAAAGTTTGTCGAAGGGTTAGATCAAAGTATTCAGAACACAAAACTTTCGCAAGACCGGCCGCGACGACTCGCGCAGCAGAGTTCCAAACGTAACATCACAATGACATTGCGCAAGGGCAAGTTAGTTATTCACATGGTGCCTCCAATGCCTATGCCCCAGGCATGTGACTAGAGTCCTAAGATGAATAATGGGTTTGCTCAACACATTCATGGGCAGGTGACAGATAAATATAATTACATGGTGACTCCTACAACCCTTTGTGTTTACTTTGTGAAAGAAACTTGTTGACAGAGTTCCAACGTGACGTCACAATGACATTGCGCAAGGGCAAGTTAGTTATTCACATGGTGCCTCCAATGCCTATGCCCCAGGCATGTGACTAGAGTCCTAAGATGAATAATGGGTTTGCTCAACACATTCATGGGCACGTGACAGATAAATATAATTACATGGTGACTCCTACAACCCTTTGTGTTTACTTTGTGAAAGAAACTTGTTGACAGAGTTCCAACGTGACATCACAATGACATTGCGCAAGGGCAAGTTAGTTATTCACATGGTGCCTCAAATGTCTATGCCCCAGGCATGTGACTAGAGTCCTAAGATGAATAATGGGTTTGCTCAACACATTCATGGGCACGTGACAGATAAATATAATTACATGGTGACTCCTACAACCCTTTGTGTTTACTTTGTGAAAGAAACTTGTTGACAGAGTTCCAAACGTGACGTCACAATGACATTGCGCAAGGGCAAGTTAGTTATTCACATGGTGCCTCCAATGCCTATGCCCCAGGCATGTGACTAGATGAATAATGGGTTTGCTCATAGCTACACAAAACTACATATTGACACCATCCCTATATCTTTATTTTATTGTTCATAAGCAAAGTTTAATGAAACAAAGATATAGGGATGGTGTCGTGTAGCTTTGTGCATCTTTGCTTTGTAATGACCCCTTGTTTCTTCCTTTTTGGTGCTTCAAGCCATCCCTATAGCTATTATCCTCCTTCATTTTGAAGAAATGATTTCTCCATTTGTACAGACCCCATAAGCACAATAAGATTCTCAATAGTCACACATCTGATACATGCATGTTTACAAGGAGCCTGATCCACCACACCTTGGAATAAAGTGGGTCGAGAGTAGCTACCCCACTTCCTCCTGCAAAGAAGGCATGTCCATGAAAAGCTGGTTTGTAGCATACTAGCCATAGATATAGATAATAGAAAAGAAAGAAAAAACAGAAGTCACCCTCCACTTAAGTACACACACGAGAGAAACAGCACACTTGCACATAAAAATGACCCTCGGCGAACTACGCATGCGCGATACTGCTAATTGTGCGTGGTCGTCGTCAATGCGCGCCTCTAGGGCCTAGGGTATATATTATAATTATACCGGTCGGTAATAACCCTCGGTGAACTGCGCATGCGCGGTTCTGCTAATTGATGGGCTGGGCTATTTGTATGCGTTTACTCGTGGTCTCCTGCTAGTAGCTCGCAGAGAGTCTGACACGGGCTAGCTACAGTAGTAGAGAGCATGCGGGAGTCGACACATGCCATTCGTTGTGACTTTCTGCGTCCCCAAGGTACACAGAGCGAGCGGATCAGGTCGCAGTAAGCCCAGTGGCACTGAGACGCTTACGCGTGCGCGTAGCGGGGCTGGCCGGGTCTTTCGTATACACGTGCATAATTCGCTTGTTTTCACGCCATATCTCTGGAACACAGTCGTTTCAGCCTTTTTAGTTTTCAGGCTCGCGTAGTTCTGAAGCCGTTGGTATCGCTCATGGGCCGCCTCGTAACGTGTAGTTCCAGAATAAGACAGACGGACAAACAGAACGACTACCGTAACCCTACTTCACGATATTTTACGGGTTGTTTCTTCAATTCTGTTGCGTTGCATTTTTAATCTTACAGTTAGCGAAGGTTTGCCGTTGCCCTGTGTTTGATTTGTGCCACTGCCTGTTGAGCTTCCCCGGTACGGAGGGTATAGGTGCTGAGTGTCATAGGTTAACAGGGCAGTTCTTTTTTCTTGAAAGTTGTCCTGAGTTTAATTATTGCTCTGTGGCTTTAAGTTGATGTTTGCATAGCTACACACCTTGACAGACCTTTCTGGTCTTTCTTCTTGCTATTATTGACTGAAAATCTGTGTACGAAAACTTCAAGGGCAAACAATGCCTTGCCATGTGTAGAGGTATTCTGCCGTTTTGTCTAATAGGGCACATTGGACCTCCCCTTGCTTGACACTGCAGTTGGGCCACGTTTGTACAGCGCCTGCATCTGCTGTATACCTATTACGACGTTATGCAATACACACACAACATCACTGAAGAATTACGACCACACTTAAATGTCTCGTCCCCTGAATTTCAGTCCAATAAACTATTTTGAGGGGGAAATTTTTGCATTCAGGTATTAAACATGACTGATTGATGGTGCCACAATACAATTATTATTCCTGCCTTAGTGAAGGTGGAGATACACTCTAATGTAGTTGGGCCTGGAATGCACACTTAAGT
Source organism: Geodia barretti (assembly GCA_030341885.1). NCBI lineage: Eukaryota > Metazoa > Porifera > Demospongiae > Tetractinellida > Geodiidae > Geodia > Geodia barretti. Next base: position 45,939 of record CASHTH010002923.1, read on the forward strand.
GTATGTCCCACTAGCCATGCGATTAGCATAGGTTTAGCTATAACATGGATCAGTATTATTAATTTTTTTTCAGTGTGGGTGACGATTCAAGATGGCAACTCTTGGTGTACATTGCAACGAAGCAGCCTTACGTCAAAAGACTCATCCTGATAGTAACACAAGTGATGCAATTTTGAAAAAGGTAGGCACTTTTGAAGCTACAGAAGAGAAGCCTGATTGTACACAACTCGATCTGCCTGCTAATGTAAATGTATCAGGAAAATTCAAACATCAATTTAATCAGTGGATGAATGTTCATCTCAGTAGAGTGTTTGGTGGCTTTCAGAGCGCGTTTATTCCAGAGTTAAGGCAAATGTTGAACGAATGCTTAGCCGATAAAACAAACCAAATTGTCCAAGGGAGAAGAAATATTGAGGATATGATGTCATCAATTACTAGAGTAGCCAAAGCAACGGCTAGAGATCCTGTTATTAAATCTATGGTGGAACACTTGCAATCCATCATTAAAGTGGCACAAACAAGTGCACAATGTTCAAAGGCCACTGAAAATAAGGTGCCAATTCTTGAATTTCCAGGTAGTTCTGTTAATGATCAATTGTTTCTGCTCAACCTGTTCACTTCAGTAGATGACCAAGTAGAGAGTGCTGATATTGAAAGATGTCTAATGACCTACGTCCCAGTTACACATGTGCAGGTGGGCATTATGAAAGCAGGGCCAAACCAAGAATGTGCGAATTGTGAGGCATCTCCTACTACAATAATGTGTGCCTCTTGTGAACAAAAGTTTTGCGACAATTGTCCCCTTTACTCCATTAAAGCCCCTCGAATTGGTATCAATTCACCCTGTCCTATCTGTCAGCAATGCACAACAAAGTTGGCTTTAAAAGATGCCGAAGACTGGATATCTAAAGCCCTAGATCTAATACGAAGTAGAGAAGAAGGCTGCATGAAAGCATCAATGGCTTGTGTTCTAATTGCACTCCACACAACTGAAGCTCTGCCACTTGCAAATATGAAGGCAGTGGCAAGAGAACTTCTAAACCAGGGTTTTCAGGAGCAAGCTCTCCTCCTTTTTTCAGTAATAAAAGAGCTATCAAGTTTAGAAAATGATGTATTTCAGTTTTATTATCCAAAAGTAAAGGCCCTGCAAGAAATTTCACCCTGGAAACCCTGGAGAGAAAATTGGTTATTGACACTAGCACCTCACGAGCAACCTATGGTTCATGTCCCACACCTATCCAGAGTTTCCAAAGAAATAACAAAATACACTAGTGATATTGAACACAAAGAGAGAGCAAAGTATGAGGCACTAGTTTATTCTTATATTTGCGAGCTGCAGAAAGCTTGGAAAAACCGTGATATACCCAAGATGCTTAATATTGTTGATTTCACTGAAGTGGTAAATGAAGATGCCTTAATCCTTAGAAATGGAATTAAAGCAGCTATGAAAGCTCTTGATATCTTTCTTGGTGAGGTACAAGAATATATACAAAGGCTGCACCCCGAAGAGCAATGTACGATCCATTTTTTTCAAGGATATGCGCAAATATACAGTAGTGAGGTCCAAAAAGGCCTAGATTTAATTGAGAGAGCTGTATGGAGTGGCTATTGCCACAGCTGCCTATTAGAAGCTACAAGTAATCTTGTTGTATTTCAGCTAGCATACCATCCTTCAGTAAGAAATTATCTGGTTAAAGAATGTAAGAACATTGTCAAAAATAGACCTCCCCAGAAAATCTGCTTCAGTGGCCTCTTAGATGTTCTTGGTATCTCACAAAAAGATCTGGATCCTTTTCGCGAAAGATGCTGGCCGAAGCTGAGCATTGCAGGAATAAATACAGATGCCACCAGAAAGCATGAATATACAGTTCAACAACAAGTGAAAGAAGGAAAACTAAACTACTTTGAAGCAGGTTATGCTTTAATTGATTTCATTCCAAGTGCATCTCATCCTTCAGAAGAGATGGTGTGTTTCTTCAATGCATCCCTGTGGTTTCTCAAAGACCTAAAATCTAAAACAGAGGGAGATTCACAGCAGATATATGCCCTAAAAAAACTGACACTCAAGTGTGTAGAGGAAGCTTGCAGTGTTGCTCGTGTGGACCTCCACCCAGGGATGCAGTTCTATGCCTCACGGTTTGGTCTGGCCATTGCTGCTGAGGCAATTACTGCTGCTGGAAAATTTGCCACAAGTGGGGACAGCAATATCCTGGTTGAATATTTTCGCTCAGTTTTCCACAATGGCCGTTTCTGTCCATTCTGGAAGATGCCAATTGTACCTGTGTGTGAGGCACATATGCTAAATAGTTTTACAGGGAAGCTACACACCAAGTTCATGCTTCACCTGCAAAGAGATGAGAGTAATTGTCTGTTAACAAGCGAGGAGGTGAAATACCAGCTGTATGAGAATGATATTCGATGGTTATGTCCTGTTGAGGAAAAAGATGCCACCCATGAGCGTGCAATGGAGGCATTGTTGAATGAAAAAGGTCTCACCTGGTCAGATATATCAGAAACAATGTGCTCAGGTCTTTGTCCGAGGACCCCAGAAGGGTGGCTCATACAGCAGGAACATTTAGAAGGCAATCTGCCATATGTTACACTGAAAGGATTCGAAGTAAATAGATCAGATAGCAACAATCCTGGCATCAAAGTGACTGTCATTCCTGTAGAGGATGCTAAAAATGGTCTTATCTCTCCAGTAGACATCCATACAGTGCTCCAAATTCCAATGAAGGATATTTTCCCTATTACCTACAGTTTGGACCCTCCTAGCGACTCACAACTTTTTCACCCCTTTCAACAGATCCGTTTTGAGTCCTCTTCTCTTGAAAACAGTGATATACTTTACACTCTGCTGCAGACGGACTACCTCTTGAAATGCTTTAGTGTTGGATCAGATGTGTCTGCTAAACCACCATTTAGGCAGAGAGATTGTAGTGAAGGACTTACGGCAAAACTACACCCCCCTCATCTTAAAAAAGTACTTGCTCCCATTCAAGAGAGAGGGAAGATTAAAAACAAGAGACAACGTTTCTGGATTCAGGCAGATGAAATAGAATGCAGTTGTACAGAGAAAGGGCCAATGCTTTACTACCGAATTGGAGAGGTAAAGATGGTAATTCGAACATCTCCCATGCGCCAAGGACTCGATGGCAAACTACATGACATAGAAGATGAAGATCCAGAGAGCCCAGGATCCAAGTTTGCAAAGGACCTCACTGAAAATTATGACGAAATATCAAAGTATTATCCAATTTTTGGAAGATTGAAAGAACTATGCAAGTTGCAGTTTTTTGGACGAACAACAGGAAGTATCATAAAACAAATGAAGAGTAACATTACAACCCCAGATGATATTTTACAAGATATTCAATCAAAAGCTAGAAAAGGGAATGAGACTCTAAGAAGGACCTGTACATGGGTTCCAGCAGCAGTAGCGGCTGAAGAGAAAGGACACTCAAAAATAATGAGCTATGGTGGCGTGCGCTTAGCTCCTGAACTCAAAGAGACTCCGGTTCCAATAGTTAGAGGTGAAAAGACTTGTGATTTTGACCAACTCACACATTGCAGTCCATTTCAAAGGTCACCAGTTACAACCACACCCCCTCCATGTGAATCACTCAGATGTTTAAATGGAATTCAATCACAGCCGACAACAACTGAAGCCCCTAATAAAGCCGTCTCTTGGCAGAATTTTGCTGGAAATTCATGTGGTGGAAGCAGGATGGGACCCCAGAGCACAGAAACTGGAGGAGGCACAACGCAAGGTTGGACAGGAAATGCAGACAGAGAGGGAGAATGGGGACGCACAATGGGAGACCAGAGCTCAGAAACTGGAGGAGGTACAACGCAAGATTGGACAGGAAATGCAGACAGAGAGGGAGAATGGGGACGCACAATGGGAGACCAGAGCTCAGAAACTGGAGGAGGCACAACGCAAGGTTGGACAGGAAATGCAGACAGAGAGGGAGAATGGGGACGCACAATGGGAGACCAGAGCTCAGAAACTGGAGGAGCACAACGCAAGGTTGGACAGGAAATGCAGACAGAGAGGGAGAATGGGGACGCACAATGGGAGACCAGAGCTCAGAAACTGGAGGAGGCACAACGCAAGGTTGGACAGGAAATGCAGACAGAGAGGGAGAATGGGGACGCACAATGGGAGATCAGAGCTCAGAAACTGGAGGAGGCACAACGCAAGATTGGACAGGAAATGCAGACAGAGAGGGAGAATGGGGACGCACAATGGGAGATCAGAGCTCAGAAACTGGAGGAGGCACAACGCAAGATTGGACAGGAAATGCAGACAGAGAGGGAGAATGGGGACGCACAATGGGAGATCAGAGCTCAGAAACTGGAGGAGGCACAACGCAAGGTTGGACAGGAAATGCAGACAGAGAGGGAGAATGGGGACGCACAATGGGAGACCAGAGCTCAGAAACTGGAGGAGGTACAACGCAAGGTTGGACAGGAAATGCAGACAGAGAGGGAGAATGGGGACGCACAATGGGAGATCAGAGCTCAGAAACTGGAGGAGGCACAACGCAAGGTTGGACAGGAAATGCAGACAGAGAGGGAGAATGGGGACGCACAATGGGAGATCAGAGCTCAGAAACTGGAGGAGGCACAACGCAAGATTGGACAGGAAATGCAGACAGAGAGGGAGAATGGGGACGCACATGGGAGATCAGAGCTCAGAAACTGGAGGAGGCACAACGCAAGATTGGACAGGAAATGCAGACAGAGAGGGAGAATGGGGACGCACAATGGGAGATCAGAGCTCAGAAACTGGAGGAGGCACAACGCAAGGTTGGACAGGAAATGCAGACAGAGAGGGAGAATGGGGACGCACAATGGCAGACCAGAGCTCAGAAACTGGAGGAGACTGCACAGGGTATCTAAATGAAGTTGATGGCGAAGGTTACTCAAGGAAAATAGGTGGCGTGCACTTGGCTCCAAAACCCAAAGAAACCACTCTGATTCCAAGAGTAAAAGATGAAATGACATATGTGCTTCAAGGTCTCACCCCCCCAGTTGCTCACCCTGTTGCCGTCCTTGGCAGTGACCCCTCCGCCCTCCCCAGGGCCCGTCCGCCCGGGCTGGCTTGACCGATCTCTTCTCAACCCCCCACCACACACCCGCTTCCATTCCCTCCTGCCTCCCACACGCACGCGTCGTCCCCCGCGCTGAACCCTTGGTGTGTCAGACCCGCCTGCTGTTCCCTGCCCAATCGTCTCTCTTTTCCCTCGCGCTCTACCGTGAGATGTTGTGATGCCTCGAGCCTCAGTTGCCTCTCGCGCCCTGTCCGTATCAGAACGATACGCCAAGAACTCACAGTGTAGCCCTTCCACATCTATCGACCCGGTAGTGGGTAAGTGTGTTATCCGCACACCTTCTAACCTTTCACCCCCCCAACACATATAGATTCTTACCCAGATCCCCACACCCTTCAGTTTGACCCGCGTCTACCCACCGAATTTATCCCCTTTATGCCAATACAGCTGGCGCGGAGGAATTATCCCATTGGGTGCTGTCTGTTCTGCGTGCTGACGGTACCGTTATCTGTGATTACAGCAGACGTCTGCTGTAGCCGATGAGAAGACGGATCGAGTTCTGCCAACCCAGAGAAGAAGTATTGTGACCCCCGACGACCGGAAGAGACCGACCGAGATTTTGGCGAGTGGGAGAAAGTGAAGGGAGCAGAAGAGGGAGGGGAAGCAGTGATAATGGAGATGAAATTGACACACAGTTCGTCACTGCTGCAATCTTTCTCACTTCCTTCCTCCAACATTCAGATGGGAATGTAAGGAAATGTGGAAGTTTTCATATAAAGGAAGCATCAAAGGACTCTCAAATTAAGGCCACTAATATGTTTGAAAGCACTTCTGTTCTTCACAACCCAGAGCAGCAAGTAAGGTTTAAAATAGAACAGCAAATAAAAGGAAGGGTTGTTGAAGGAATGCATGTAGCTCACAAGGTTAGTATAGATCTACTAAAGCACATGCTCATTAAAGTTCATGGAAGTGAACTGACAAAAGCAGAAATTGAAGTTGTACAAGAATGTTGCAATAAAATTGAGAATTTTGAATTGGTTCCACAGCAAGTATACCAGAGTCATGTCCTCTTAGACAACACAATGAAAGGAGCAATCAATGAATGCCTTGAAAAAGAACAAGTTTCCGAGGCCACCTGGGAGAGTCTTAGCAGTCAGCCCAGAGTCAGGGAAATAGTCATGTGCCTGAAGAAAGACTACTGGCCTCCGGTAGTGTCACAACGAGTGCAAGTTCTGAGGCAGATTGCCAATCCCAGCAATCCTGCCAACACAAGAGAGGCAAAGGCCTTACTAGAATTACCTCTGTGCTTCGTAACGATTACCAGCAGCGAAAGTTCAGAATATATCAGCTTATGAAAGGACAAGTTATCGAAGGTATGCATGTCGCTCACAAGGTGGGTTTGGATCTAATGAAACACATGCTCATTAAAGTTGACGGAAAGGAACTGACAAAAGCCGACATTGGGATCGTACGAGAATGCTGCAGTAAGTTTGATAACTTTGAAATGGTACCAAAGATGGAGAACTGGAAAGATCACGTCGATATCGACAAAATGTTGAAAAAGGCCATCGATGAGTGCCTTGCCAACGGAAACGTTTCCGAGGAAACCTGGAGGAGTCTTAGCAGTCAGCCCAGAGTCAGGGAAATTGTGACGTGCCTGAAGAAAGACTACTGGCGTCCGGTAGTGTCGCAACGAGTGCAAGTTCTGAGGCAGATTGCCAATCCCAGCAACCCTGCCCAAAACCTATGGGATATCTGAAATATTTTTACGGTTTACTTCATGTAAGACTGTATACACGAAATAACTCTTTTTCTTGTGGATATCCTTATTTATCCACTGTAGTTATTTACCCCTGTTTTTTACTTATATATATAAACCTGTTTACTTTTTTATGGAAGTCACTTTTATGGAAGTCACTTACATACTAGGAATGCGCACGCGCATATTTTTCCTCGCGCCTGCCAGCCAATGCGTCAACTGAGGCCGCTCGTGCACGCGCTCTACTGACTGCGCGCGAAGCCAGACTTCCTATACGAATCTGCGCCCACGGCGGAAGAATGACGGAAGTTACACTTCCTAAGCGTGACTAATTGACATTCTTAAGCGTGACGACACGCACGTACGCATATCGCGAGAATACAACCCGGAGTAGTTAGTTGCCTCACGCTAACGCGCTCGGCAATCAAAAACATTTGCCACACAACAAAATTAATCTTGTGTCAAATCTCGCGATGCCTAACATGCTATCTATTAGTATAGCTTACCAGTACTAGTGTCAGACTCTCAGAGTGCTAGCGAGAGACCACGTGTATATCAACAGCATAGCCTAGCCCATTAAGAGATCCGTGTCACTTAACTTTAAACAACAATTCTCTAAAACTTCATCCCTTGTGCGAATGATGAAAACACACACAACTTTAATATCGCACACTGGCTTGATTTAAGGTCTGTGGAGAAACCTGAGTGAGAGATAGGTCAGTGTCCTAAAGACCAGAGCAAACACCAGTATTGCCAGGAAACAGACGTGCAGTGGGTAAGCCCCTCCCAATTCCTGCAGGATATCAGGTCCAGATATGGCAGTCGTCTCATTGCTAGAGTCAGTCGGTGAGGTGGTGTTACATGAGGCGTAGCTGGAGGCTCCTTCACTACAACTGCAGTGGGAGACAGAGAGAGGGTGTGTGTGAGAGAGAGAATGCATGAGTATGGTCCTCCTTTCTCCTTTTTGTTTCTTCTACGAGCATGTTCTGTTTAATTCTTATGAGTGTGGAACTATTCTGCTAACAAACACTAAAGATAGGGACACTTTTTGAATGAGAAAACGTCACAGTTCCAGAGCCATGTATATGCCAATCTCTGCATGTGATCAGGCTTCAGTTTTGCAACACTACCATTGCCTATTCACCACTAAAGTTAGAGAAAAGTATTTTTCCTTGGAAGTATGCTATGGGAGCCAACTGCGTATCATGCATTCTTTAGGCAGTTTCAGCTATATTATGTGTATGCCTGCAGACAGTTTCAGCCATGTATGTATCCCTAGAAAGCACGTCCTTTGTACACACCTGAATCTGCTGTCCTGGGTAAACTCCAGTCGTAGCAGGGCGTCGTAGCCGTAGGTGACAAACGAGATGATCTTTGCCCAGCCCAGCCAGTGTGGCAGGTGCTCCACAAAGAACCCGGCCACCAGCATGCAAGATATGACAGTCAGTACTGCCAGAGTGAGGGCTACACTGGCATTGGTGACCGTGGCTCCTATCAGTAGTCCTAGACTCTGTGGGGTAGAGAAAGAGGGTAGGGAGAACAGAGAGAACCTTATTATCACCAACCAAAGTGTGGAGATACGTACAACATAATAAAAGCCAAGGGTAAGTATATCGACTATTAAATGTGGGTGATTAACTCCTGAGATCTACTATAATGTTCAGACACCGCATGTTTACACCTGTAGTGATCTACACGAAACTGAGTAACTCGGTTGCAGATTAGCTTACCCAACACAATCCTGCCATTATGCTAAGGGAAACCAATGCTACTAGTATTCTACGTACGCCATGCAAAGAACAGTTCAGCAAACACAGTAGCACACGCAGACATTCTCTAATTACCCGTGTGAGAAAGAACAGAGAAGCATAAAAATTGTGCTAAGGGAAACCTTTGCCTGGTATTTTGCTCAATGCACTAAACGGTTCAGCAAGCATACATTAAACTACCTGAGTGAGAAAGGACATGTGAAGGATAAAGAACCAGAATCCAAAGAAGCTGGTGACTCCATTCATTCCCACGGTCCAGTAGGTGACGATGATGAAGATGGACGGTCTCACTAGAATGAGCGGGAGCTCGCTGAAAGTCTTGGCAAGGTAGTAGGCCGACAGACGGTAGGCTCCGTTGGATCTCTCTCTGTTTATCACCACTCTCTCTGCTGGGACTGTGGTTGACAGGGCATCAGAATAACTAATCAGTGATATTATAACAAAAATATTGGCGGTTTTAAAGATATCTGTCTTGCTTGGCCTGGCGTTGCACGAGAATATTATGGGGAAACGCACACTTATAATATTATAGGCGATATGGGAATGAAATAATGAAATCATGAAAATCAACCAGTCTGAGTCATTATGATAGTCATCCATAGAATCACCAGTGTCAGTGGCAACATGCAATTTAAATTTCATCCGTATCTTATGCAACCTTTTGAGGCAAAATCACCAAAAAATTATCAGTAATGTCTTGTCAAAATATTTCCGGCTATGAGGTAATTTTTGTATAGATAAGCAAGTGGATAAAAGAACACTTTAATGTTCATTGACAAGAGTAACAAATCTGTGCGGTAAAATGAGTATTGAAAAACATAAGTTAATAGTGTTGCCTTATAGGGAGAGAGATAAGACTCACAGGCAAAGAGAGCAGTAAACATGATGTCAAAACTCCAGAAGGTGAGTGTGAAATAGATGAACCCTGTTCGATCCGAGATGCTCTCTTCAGTCCTGGGAATCTGAACAGACACCATGAACAGTCACGATGCTGGCGATGGGTCATAGCATAGAATGGAGCACAAGATCAAGTGGGGTGAACAAGTTCAGCACATCTGATTTGCATTGCACAGCTACAGTTCTGTTAGTTTCAACAACAACCTATGCATTTTGTAACTGACTATGGTTTACATCTCCGTACTAAGGAAGGACTTTTGACACAATTATATATTATGAACCAGTAAAACGAAACGAGAATGGCGATGTTCACGGGATTACCAGCCTACTTTACATGATATCAAGAGCGAGATGTGCAGCTAATCTCTGGTAAAGAAATCTCTATCTGGGCCAGAAAGAAAGAGAAGAGAAGAGAAGAGAGAAGACTGGTGGAGATTGTACCTGGAACCAGACAAGGGAGCAAACAATGCAGAGAGCGGCCGTGAGGAAGAGGTTGGTCTTGGAGATGATGGTGTGTCGTGACTGTCTGAAGTTCCTGACTGTCAGAACCGCCACCTGCCACCACCAGGACGTCGGCCATTTCCCCGTGTCTCTGGATAGGAGGGGAGGGAGAGAGGGAGAGAAAGTGGACAAGTGAGCATGGAATTTGCTTGCCAATGGACCAGCTAGATAGATAAAAGATTGCTATATAGAGCAATTGATAAATTTAACCGAAGTCTATATCAGCACTATTGCTAACAAGCTACACACCATACAGAAGGGGATTAGGCAACTTACACTGTTTCTGTGGAATCACCAGATCCAATGCTTTCTCTGTCATCCTTTGTCTCATCTTCTGGTGACTCATCAGCTGCCAATCCTTCTGCTTCTTCTCCCTCTATCTCCTTCTCTCCTTCTCTTTCCTCCACCTCCACAACCTCCTCCTTCACACCTTGTCCCTCCCCTACTCCCACACCCTCCCCCTTCCCCACCTCCTCACCACTCAACTGAGGAGCTGTCATCTCAAATCTCCCACTCTCCACATCCCCCCTCTCCCTCCTCCTTCTCCTCCTCCTGTCTTCACTCCTGATATCAAATTGAGTCCAAAACCACTGGACTACCCTTTGCCACTTAGACCTGAAACGCAAACACCATAATACTTAAACGTAATGTAGCTGTTGGTATTATTATAAGGGCTAACTTTAACTTAAACAGAAACCTAGTTGCCCTCTTGAACTGGGCCAGACTGTTTAAGTTCCACCTTTAGTAGATTAGCCCTTATGTATAGACTGACGCATTCGTTTAAACGGTGATATTTATGCCTACAGCCATATTTTACACTTGCAGTGATTTGGGTCTGGTGTCTTGTTGAGGATCCTCTCCAATCAATATCTTTCGACTGCTATCATCTGTCACCAGATCCACTGTGAAAGAGACACACCAACTGAACATTACAGTCCGTGCTATATGCTTTACTTGAAGACAGATATCGCACGGTTGCCATTACGTACCCAAACTTGAAATCATGGTAATACAGAGTTGAAGAAAGATATCTGCACAAGAGCCTGCATGCTCATACACATGAATAGTACATACTTCCATTCACATTACTAGTATAGTGCTTCGGTATATAGATTCAATATTGATATTTAAGGCGGTGGAAATGATGTGTGATGAGAATTTGTTTGCACAAGCTCAACACTTTTCATTCCGTTTTGCAGTATGACAGTTTTACCATGACTCACACATGTAGTCGGCGGGATTGTAGAGAAGATCGCAGTGCAGACGGACACGGGAGAAGTAGCTCATTGCCTCACGAACCGCTCCAAAGTAGGCCACTTTCCCCTTTGCCAGCAGCACCACGTTCTCAAACATGTAGTACATCTGGAGGGGAAAGGACATTGCAATTAGCCTAAAGTCCTTTTGAAGGGGATTGTGGCAGCATAAGGGCTAAACTTCAATAGGGCCCAGTGCAAGGATGTAACACTTAGCCCTTATATACTGCCACATTCCCTTAAAGAATGGGCAAAGTTGCTTTATATTATGACAAATACCAAAATCTTGTAGCAGCAAAAAAAAGTACTGGCATATATTACGCTCAACACCAGTATAATACCAATACTTCAGATGATAGAATGACAATAGAGTTGTAGGAGACCTGGGAGGAAGGTTGATGTATGGACATGACGATGGTCTTGTTCTCTCTCATTGCCAGTTGCTCTCTCAACAGAGTCCAGCAGCTGCAGGGCACTTGTACTGTCCAGACCTGATGTTGGCTCCTGGACACACGAAATATTATCATCACTCTGAAATGTTATGATTTTTGATGAAACTATAGCTTTCAGACTCTATCTTCCCAGCCTCTCTTCAAGTGTATGCACAAAACTCAAACGTTATTGCGAATTTGCTACAGGGAGATCTGGTGAGTTATTGCGCATCGGCTAATGTGCTGTTACAATCTCTCTTTATAGTTGGTTGTTAGATTTGACCATTATGATCTTCAACTTAATGCTGAGTTTTATAGTGGTTGTAGTGAAATTTCCTTAAAGGTGGTTGTCTTACATCAAGGAGGAGGAGAGAAGGACTGGTGAGCAGTTCGCAGCCGATGTTTGCTCTCTTGATCTCCCCTCCCGACAATCCCCTTTCCTCCACATTACCTATACCTAATGTACACAGTCAATACACAGTTACCATCACTTCATGAAGGTATTAGAGACCATGTGATGCCAAGAGAAAAAAGATTCCGAGCTCTGGACAGCTGTTTCGGGCTTGTTGGCCCTCATCAGCAGAGCATACCGCAACTTCTCTCTCTGGCATCACGAGTTTATAAAGGCTACCAGGAGCGCAGCACTTGTGGTTGTATAATGTTTAAAGCAACATACGTACATGTGTTGGCACAGTCTTGCAGACGAAGTGTTGTAATAATCTCCTCAACCTTCACACAATACAGACAATACACACATGGACAAGATGGGAGTGGCCTGGTTACCTTGTCCAGTTTTTGACGAAAAGAGAAAGTGGAAGGGAGCCTGATGAGTGCTGAATACTGCAAAGACACGAATGAAAGTACTACTAAAGTGTGAAACGTCAGTGAAAAAATGTATGTAGTTGACTTGTTTGCTTTGCCTTTGCCTCGCGGCCTTGTTGGTGTTTGCATGAGCACAAAATTAGTGCAAAACTGAGAGGAAGGAAATCGTGTCTATACTTTTCTGAGCAGAATACGATAGCTATATGTTTTCTACTGCCAACACTATAAGTTCCACCTTTGCTATGCCAACACAGTTATGTTGTCTCACTCTCTCTCTCTCACTCTTGCAGCTCTGCTCACCCTCAGTGTCTCTCTGAGTGTTAGGTTGGGGAAGAACACGTCAGTCTGCTGGACGTAGCTCATCTTTCTCTTCAGCCTCTTGCTCAGGGGAACCGAATTTATCTCCACTCTCCCACTGGCCAGGGACATCCGCCCCGACAGAGCATTTAGGAGAGTTGTCTTACCAGAGCCTACAGAAAGTTG
>CASHTH010002924.1:0-26568 GCA_030341885.1 Geodia barretti
CTATGCGTGAAATACCATTACTGTGGTTGGGCATCGCTATCACCGTTGTCGTCAGTGAGTTTTACTTCATAATAATGGTTACCTACATACTTATTACTCTCTGACAGAACTGTTTCAGCTATCGTTTTTAAATTTGTATACAGTTGTAACAGCTGAAGCTCAAGTGTCAGTAGTGGCTAGTTTCAATGACCCGAGATGTGATGGGCAGATGGTGTGTCCAAATGACCCTCTTCTCTTCACTTGTACTGTCACTGAAAGTACTGCGCCTGCTGCCAGAGTAACACTATCCTCTGGAGAGAGAGTACAAGTCACTAGTACCAACATGACTGAAGTAGTTGGAGCTACTCCTCTACCAGATGGAGTGACTGTACAGTCTCACAATGCAGTAGTGGATGGAGGACTAGTAAACTACACACTAACACTGGCTATCGAGAGAGCCTCACTGTTGGGTGGCAATCCTGTCATATGTGATGCTAATACTCTGTCACCGTTGACAGATGAGGCATCATGTCCAATAGCCACAGGTATATACAGCATTTCAATGTGATACAAGACCCACCATTGAACATCATACATCACTGCAGACCCACCAGGTCCACCAGAGTCTCTGAGTCAGGTTGTATCAGCCAACACTGAGACATCAGCAGTGGTGCAGTGGGGGTCTCCAGCCATGACTGGAGGCAATGGTGTGTCCATCAGGGAATATGTAGTGACGGTTGATGTTGGGATGACCCAGACTGTCAGCCATGATGATAGTGGAGATGTCTTCACTGCCACCATTACTGTACCACAGCTCAACACCAGCTACAGTGTGTCAGTGACTGCCATCAACTCTTGTGGTCTCTCCAGTCAGCCTGCCACCACCACTGTCTTCATTGAGGCCAGAGGTTAATGGGATTCATAACAGATAATACGAAGCACTTATTTGGTATGATGCCAATGCTGGTGTTTATTTCAGTTCCACCTCAGCCTACAGTACAGTCTCTTGTCATGTACTGCGATGTTCCTCTGAGTGGTGGTAGACCTGTTGTCATCAATTGGATGGTCAGCTAGTGGTTGATTGCGTACACATGCACACAACATGTTGGCAATGTTATTCTAGGAGGGAGAGAGGGAGGAGGGGGTGGTGTATCCAGGAGAGGAGATGGCAACAGTGGACTTGACTCCAGGAGGGACCATATGCTCTCTTCTCTCAACACCTAACACCAGTTGCACTGCTGCCATTACCAGTGACTGCAACAACTACAGCATCTCTATCACTCTCTCTAATGATATCGGGTCTTCTCAACCTGTATCCATCATCTTTAACTGTGAGCTTCAGCCTTTAAGTGTGTGTTTATAGAGCAACTTTACACTGTGAACGAGTTTTGATATGAACGGTGTCTCTCTATTAGCTGCCCCAGTGGAGGTGGAGGAGGGAGAGAGTCCAGCTGGAGGACCTGCAGTCGTAGTCAGTCTGAACCCTCTCTGTCGCAGTGTCCCCTACACAGTGGGGCTGTCGTTTGGAGTGAGAGAGAACAGTGGAGAGACGTGTCTTCCTCAGCAGAACGTGACAGCCAACATCCTCCCTGGAACCCCTGTCATCCTGCCCATTAATGTCACTACTCTTCCTCTAGTAGATGGCCAACAATACTGTTTCACAGTTCCCCAGCTAAACATTGAAGGTGGTATGTAGCTATAGATACAATGCAACAATCATTGCCATTAGTCCTACTTACTAGATCTGCCTACAACCTGTACAAGCACTTGTACTGACACTAGAGAAGAGAAGGAGAGTATATCAACTGGAGTTGCTGTGGCTATAACACTGACCATCTCTGTACTGGTGTCCTACCAGTGGGTGTGGTCATTGGTTCCTGTGGTACATGGTTCGCAATTCGTAGAGGAGGAGAAAGAGGAGAGAGGAAGAAGAAGAAGAAAGAGGAGCTTGTAGCAGCCATCTATGAGGAGCCAGTTCATTCAGTGGAGACTGCCATTCCTCTCTCTGAGAACCAGGCATATGGCCAGGTCTCTTCTCAGAGGTAGTAGAGGAAGGTTGTGAACTGTGCATTATAATAATATTACTTATGTAGTTTCATTCAGTGTACATTGTACAGTAAATCATCTCGTCAATTAGCTACTCTTCAATAATTTACTGAACCAAGGGCAGCGAAATTACATCATATTTTGCACTTGCATAATAGTCTACAGGTTACTGCACACACAAGCCTTCTTTACCATAGCATTTACCTTTCTCCTAAAACATATGGCTATATACGTTACTAGACACTTGGGATTTACATACAAGATACAAGATACAAGAGATTATTCCAATATTACCCTCGCGGGGTTGTGGGTTGTGGGGTGACTGCATGTGACAGTCACCATCCTGTAGAGGACAGCGGTGTGTACGTCTGCTCTGCCAGTGGGGTTCAGGGGACAGTCACTCTCTCTGTCATGGAGACAGAGTCAGGTCAGTAATGCTGTGAAACCATTGAATGAGATCAGAGAACGTTCAAACTCTCTCTGTCCTACAATAATATGGCGAGTAATGATTATCTTCAACTAAACTTTCCACACCTGATGAAACAGAGGTAAATATCCTCTGTGGTCCACGCAACACTTATATTTCACAGTTCATTGCAAACCATCCACTAATGCACAGCTGAGCAAGCCAGTAGTGGAACTCTATCAACTGGAGGTTCTGTGGCCATTACGTTCACAATCACTCTACTATAGTGTTCCTACCAGTGGGTGTGGTATTGCTGTCCCAGGAGAGGGAGGAAGGGAGAGAGGGAGGGGAAGATGAAGGAGATATCTACAAAAGCCAGATAGGAGGATGGCAACAGTCATCCATCTCTCACAGAATGAGGCCTATGTTCTGAGTCAACAGTTTTTGTTCTGCTATCCATTAACTGCACTGTATTGACAATTTAATGAAAAGCACTTAAGTGCAAACCCTCGGCGAACTGCGCATGCGCGGTATATTAGTATGCGGGGTCTCCCGCTACTATATAGCTCGCAGAGAGTATGATACGGGCTAGCTACAGTAGTAGATTAGCATGCGAGAGTCGATACATGCCCTTCGTTGTGACTTTTTGTGCCTTCAAAATACACAGAACAAGCAGACCCGGTCCAGTGCTAAATATAAGCGCATGCGCATTTTCCGCAGCGATAAAAATGGCCGACTACGCATTAGCCGTACAATGGTGGAAGCGCTCTAGCTTTGCAACGGAGCGTTTTCAGAGAAAACCGTTCGAAATTTCTGACCTTAATTGCCCGTTCGGTAGGTGGTATCCTTTGTGAGACGAAAGAACACTCGAGAAGTGAGATGAAGAGTAAACAGACAGACAGACAGACAAACCCAATGAAAAGTACTAAAGTGCAAACCCTCGGCGAACTGGGCACCGCTAATTGATGGGCTGGGCTGCGTAGTATACTCATGGTCTCCCGCTAGTAGCGTCTGACACGGGCTAGCTACAGTAGTAGATAGCATGTGGGAGTCGATACACGCCCTTAGTTGTGACTTCTCGTGCCTTCAAGATACACAGAGCAAGCGGACCTGAGCCTGTTGAAAATATAAGCGCATGCGCATTTTCCGCAGCGATAAAAATGCCCGACTAGCATTAGCCGTTCAATGGCGGAAGCGCTCTAGCTTTGCAACGAAGCAGTTTCAGAGAAAACCGTTCGAAAGTTTTGACCTTCATTGCCCGTTAGGTAGGTCGTATCGTTTGCGAGACGAACAGACATTCGAGAAGTGAGATTGAGAGTAACAGACACAGACAGACAAACCCAACTACAGTACCCTCGCTGCGCATGCGCGCCGAGGGTAACTACTGTAACCCTCGCTGCGCATGCGCACCGAGGGTTAATAAGCACCCCCCACCATCATAGGGCTAGGGCAGGCATGCGCTCATTCATTTTTGACGAGCATGCGTGCAACGTCGCTCTCATAGACGGGCGTGTCCGTCGTCGCCGCTATGTGTTTAATGGACTATGCGTGAAATACCATTACTGTGGTTGGGCATCGCTATCACCGTTGTCGTCAGTGAGTTTTACTTCATAATAATGGTTACCTACATACTTATTACTCTCTGACAGAACTGTTTCAGCTATCGTTTTTAAATTTGTATACAGTTGTAACAGCTGAAGCTCAAGTGTCAGTAGTGGCTAGTTTCAATGACCCGAGATGTGATGGGCAGATGGTGTGTCCAAATGACCCTCTTCTCTTCACTTGTACTGTCACTGAAAGTACTGCGCCTGCTGCCAGAGTAACACTATCCTCTGGAGAGAGAGTACAAGTCACTAGTACCAACATGGTTGAAGTAGTTGGAGCTACTCCTCTACGAGATGGAGTGATGGTAGTGTCTCACAATGCAATAGTGATTGGAGGACTATTTGTAAACTACAGACTAACACTGGCTATCGAGAGAGCCTCACTGTTGGGTGGCAATCCTGTCATATGTGATGCTAATACTCTGTCACCGTTGACAGATAACGCATCATGTCCAATAGCCACAGGTATATACAGCATTTCAATGTGATACAAGACCCACCATTGAACATCATACATCACTGCAGACCCACCAGGGCCACCAGAGTCTCTGGGTCAGGTTGTATCAGCCAACACTGAGACATCAGCAGTGGTGCAGTGGGGGTCTCCAGCCATGACTGGAGGCAATGGTGTGTCCATCAGGGAATATGTAGTGACGGTTGATGTTGGGATGACCCAGACTGTCAGCCATGATGATAGTGGAGATGTCTTCACTGCCACCATTACTGTACCACAGCTCAACACCAGCTACAGTGTGTCAGTGACTGCCATCAACTCTTGTGGTCTCTCCAGTCAGCCTGCCACCACCACTGTCTTCATTGAGGCCAGAGGTTAATGGGATTCATAACAGATAATACGAAGCACTTATTTGGTATGATGCCAATGCTGGTGTTTATTTCAGTTCCACCTCAGCCTACAGTACAGTCTCTTGTCATGTACTGCGATGTTCCTCTGAGTGGTGGTAGACCTGTTGTACTCAATTGGACGGTCAGCTAGTGGTTGATTGCGTACACATGCACACAACATTTTGGCAATGTTATTCTAGGAGGGAGAGAGGGAGGTGGGGGTGGTGTATCCAGGAGAGGAGATGGCAACAGTGGACCTGACTCCAGGAGGGACCATATGCTCTCTTCTCTCAACACCCCACACCAGTTGTACTGCTACCATTACCAATGACTGCAGCAACTACAACTTCTCTGTCACTCTCTCTAATGATATCGGGTCGGCTCAACCCATATCCATCATCTTTAACTGTGAGCTTCAGCCTTTAAGTGTGTGTTTAGCAACTTCAGAAAGAACTTTACTCTGTGAACGAGTTTTGATATGAATGGTGTCTCTCTATTAGCTGCCCCAGTGGAGGTGGAGGAGGAAGAGAGTCCAGCTGGAGGACCTGCAGTCGTAGTCAGTCTGAACCCTCTCTGTCGCAGTGTCCCCTACACAGTGGGGCTGTCGTTTGGAGTGAGAGAGAACAGTGGAGAGACGTGTCTTCCTCAGCAGAACGTGACAACCAACATCCTCCCTGGAACCCCTGTCATCCTGCCTATTAATGTCACTACTCTCCCTCTGGCAGATGGCCAGCAATACTGTTTCACAGTTCCCCAGCTAAACATTGAAGGTGGTATGTAGCTATAGATACAATGCAACAATCATTGCCATTAGTCCTACTTACTAGATCTGCCTACAACCAGTACAAGCACTTGTACTGACACTAGAGAAGAGAAGGAGAGTATATCAACTGGAGTTGCTGTGGCTATAACACTGACCATCTCTGTACTGGTGTTCATACCAGTGGGTGTGGTCATTGGTTCCTGTGGTACATGGTTAGCAATTCGTAGAGGAGGAGAAAGAGGAGAGAAGAAGAAGAAGAAGAAGAGAGAGGAGCTTGTAGCAGCCATCTATGAGGAGCCAGTTCATTCAGTGGAGACTGCCATTCCTCTCTCTGAGAACCAGGCATATGGCCAGGTCTCCACTCAGAGGTAGTAGAGGAAGGTGGTCAACTGTGTAGAATAACATTATAGTGTTATAGCTATGTCGTTTAATTCAGTGTATATACATTGTACAGTAATCCATCACGTCAATTAGCTACTCTTCAATAATATTACTGAACCAATGGGCAGCGAAATTATATCACTTTGCACTTGCATAGTAGTCTCAAGGTTACTGCACACACAAGCCTTCTTTGCCATAGCATTTACCTTTCTGCATATCTCCTAAAATAATAGCTACATGCTAGACACTTACTATTTACATACAAGAGATTTTATTCCAATATTTATCCTCGTGGGGAATGGGAGATGACAGCCGGAATATACACTGACCCGCCACCGTCCTATTTGTGATCCTGTCTGACAGTGGCATCAATGATGAAAAGTTCAGAGAGGGAGGAGAGAGAGAGAGGGGTGTAGATTACTCTGTGGAGAGTCATTTCAAACACTTCATTCTTGATCCATGTGCTTCGATATTGGTATAATAATTATACGGTGACTGATGTCTTATCTAGTGTGGCTGAGTATAATAAAACAGAAGTTTCAGTAGAAAGAGAAAAATGCAGAGCTGAAAATTCTGCCCAATCAAGCATTTGCTGTTTCAGTCATCACTGACGGACGCGCCAATGTATGCGCATGCGCATAATTACGACTCGATCTCGCCAAGTTGCATTCGCTTTTGCAGCAACAGACGGTGGGTTAGGAAACCCAGAGAGTGATAATGTTCCGCTATTAGGCCGTTATTTGCGTTGGGTGGAATATGTGGACCGCTGCAATACCATTAGTGTTGGTTCTGGTCCTTGCAGCGCCGCCGACTGGGAACTGTCAGGGTGAGTGGTGCCTCTGCAGTGCAGTGTGCGGCAGCAGCGCTCTGTAGTGCATCAGCTGGCTAACTATTATTCTTTCCCCTGGCCTGCTAGAGCATTCTGTTGTGAATGCTCCGCAGCCAGTCTCTGTAGCTCTGGGGAGCAACGCCACCTTCTACTGCACAGTCCTGCATGCGGAGGAGCTGAAATGGAGAATAAACAACCTGGACATCCCACTCAATGAAGAGTCTCTATGGGAGATTGCAGCAAGACCAGGGAATGGGTTCTTCAGGGGAGAGTTCTGGAGCAACTCGACTGTCATTGAGGCCTCTCTCTTGGTCTTTGCCTCGGTATCCAACAATAGATCAGTCAATATTTCTTGTTCGGCTTTTGGAGGCTATGAGTACCCACTAGAGATTTCTCCCAACGTTCAACTATCAGTGTTTGGTATAAACTAACTATTTACAGTTAATACCTCCATACTGTAACTAGCTATCTTTCAGGTTTACCCTTGGCCCCAGGCCAACTGGAGGTGGTAGGAGACACCCCCTACGAGCTCAGGTTTAGATGGAGTCCTCCATTCACTCTACGTGGAGAGATTGTCTCCTACTCTCTGCTAGTCCTGAACCTCAATACCAGCATGAACCACACCCTGGGCCCTCTCTCTGAGACAAGCTACACCCACCAGGTCTCAGAGACGCAGGCCTTGGCCTGCCACCTCTTCCGCTTCTCTGTCTTCTCTCTCAACGAAGTGGGCCCCTCCGTTAACTCCTCGTCTGCTCCTCCTATTCTCCATCCCACTGGTGAGCTGCATGTGTGTGTACTGTTCTGCCATGTCCCAAACCTCTGTGCTGTTGTTGTGCAGTGTTAAGCAGTAGTAGAGAACAACACATAGATAGTGAAACTAAAATAAGCACACTTGACTGACAATAATATGTTTTTTCGTGCAGTTCCAGAGATCGTGGAGATTACCCACACTGCAGTCACGTTCACAAACGGTCTTACCATTGAACTACAGCTAAAGGTAAAATGTGGAAATCACCAATCTCCTGAAAACTAAACAAACAAAGTTTCTTTTCAGATTCCACATATGTGCTCCCCAGCAGCACTCACCCTCTACGCAGAGCTGGAGGGGGAAAAGTCAGGCTCAGTGAGTTGTACGGTGGAGGAGATCAGTGGAGGCTCAGCCACTGTGGCCGCAGGAGAGTGTGGAGTGAGAAAGAACGAGAAATACTCTCTGGCACTGCGCGCAGAGAACCAGTTTGGACTCTCCAGCTCCTCAGAGTCCGTCACCATTTGTGAGTTGTGGTGAGATTTCCCAGAAAGGACAATTTGCTGCAGTTCACACGAGCATTTCGGCTTTAGGGGGTCCCGTTTCTCAATAACGCCTCTGTATACACATTCATGGGGTTCTGTTTAGTTTTAACACTTGTTGTTTGTTACCGCTGTATGCGTCCCAGATACCACACACGTCCAGTGGGGCAGTGCTCAAGAACTGGCCAACGGCTCCGTTCTACTAAAGTGTGGCTTTGCAGAGGGTTCCCGTGCCACTGGATGCCAGTTGACCATCATACTCGGTCACACTGGCAGAGTCCGTATTGTGATTCAGTTGCACAGGAAGAATAGCAGTCTACTGGAAGTATGGGAGTTATATAAGGGACCATTGGCGTGGGGGCTTCATCCATCTCTACTGGTGTCTGATATTGAAGAAGATGGACCTGACGCCACTATAGAGTTGAAGGGGGATATTTCTCTACTCACTACTACTGTATCCTCACTAGGTTAGGAGAGTGCAACGACGTGTTGTTGTTGATAAACATGTGTATTCATTTTACAGGAGCACCATCTCCCAGTGATTCTGTGAAAGCTATCACACCCACAGTGAAACAAACTGAGCCCATTGATAATGGTAAAATGCACTACATCAAAGCATACATTTGTCCGCTACAAAAAACAAAAAGATTCAGAGTGTTTCATCACCCACACACCTTCTTTCGGTATCAACATTATTATAGTACTACGTATGCAGGTTCAGGTGTTCCATCTTTGCTGGTTGTGGTGATTGGAGTACTAGCAGCTGCTATTCTGATTCTGATCATCACTACCCTCTCCCTTATCCTCTGTCTCAGGAAATGGGGTCGCAAACGAAGAGGTAAGAGTCCAGAAATCGCTGCCATTTTCATGTAAATGAGGGTAGCTATATAGTCTCTGTCTCCCACAATGAGCCTGATACACAAATTATTTAATAGCCAAATGTGGCCCAAATGTGGCAGTCTAAATTTAGAAACTAAAAATGGAAATTTATTGCACTCTTTCACTGGGCCCTATTGATTTAGCCATATCATCACCACCCTAAATCGCTAGCTACCACAATATCTCTACCATGCAGTTGTAAGGCGACGCCCCCAGGCAGGCCACACCTATGAAGATGTGGATGTTGCTAATCACTGGTACAAGATGGACAAACTCGGAGACCACACCCCCTCGGTGGATGTGGGTGTGGTTAATCCCGTACCGTTTTCCCCCACCTACCAACAGCCAGTGCTGGGTACAGAGGCCGATGCTTATGAAGTCATGAAACCCTCTGCACCTGTCATGATGACTGGACTCACTACTAATGATAATGTCTGCTACAGTTGTAATGGTCACTAGTGCAGAGGCTGATGCTTATGAAGACATGAAACCCACTGCACTTACACTGCACTTGTAGCTGTCATGATCACTTGACTCACTACTAATGTGCGCAGCATACGTAGAGCACCTAGCTATATATATGCCTTCTGCCGGTCGCGGTTACCCCCCCCCCTTCCTCTTCCACGCGCGCATGCTCCGTACGTTAATTATGCGCGTGCGCGCGTGCGCGTGGGAATTTCGGAGGTTAGAGGGGAGCCGGAGACAGAGGTACCCCAATGTGCAGTGCCGGCCATGAGAATGGTCTGGGCATGCGCAAAGCTGGCCTGCTTCTGAATCCCCAAACCATTACGTCACACCGTACTGGTGTAGGGAGCACAGCAAATAACAGCAAAGCTGCACAAGAATTGCGTAATAAGCTGTTAATTTACGCGTTGTACACGTACTCGCGGCCTAGCCTAGGTAGTACGGAGCATGCGCGCGAATGGAGGAGGCAGAAGGCTTATCAGCGAGGCTATGCAGCGCACGCAGCTATAAAAGCGCTTGATTTGAGAGCGGGGTAGTTTAGTGTGCGTGCTTAGCTAGCTAAATAACTGAACGGGAAAAAGCGAAGAATATTTCACCAACGCAATGGTCCTTTTCTTGTTCATCATAGTAGCAGTTTCGTTTACAGGTAAACTAAGCGGCGAACTAAGCCAAGGGAGCTAGTATATAGCTTATAAGTCACACACACGTGCACACAGGTTTTGTTATATACTTATTCCATCCACCAGCGACCTTCCTCCTGCAGTTAATGCATCACCACTGAAGGTGCTCCAGACCCAGCCACCAGGAGGTACCAATATGCGAATTCCAAGCACTGGATGTGTTGTACTGGAGTGTCTGGTGGAGGGAGGCCGTGCTGGCTGGGATATTGGGAAAGGACAAGCCTTTCAAGCTGGAGTACACCAAAATATTTCACTTGAAGATGGAATATATACGCTCCATTATGTACAATTTGTAAACATTACGGCTAATTACAGTGGGGATTACTCCGAACTATCCATCTGCGGGACTGGGGTAATGAACAAGACTGTCATTTCAGTGGCATGTTTTGCCTACCATTTCAATGATTTTTTACTGAAGAGAGTGCCAAAACCCCCATCCTCCTCATCATCAAACCACATCACAGTGGAAGTGCATGATGTCATGGACCCGAAGACTGTGAAGATTAAGTTCTTCAAAAACTCAACTTCTGTTCACCTGGAATGCAAGGATATAGATAGCAACTGCTTATTTCTCTTCGATGGAAAAATACCCTTCGTTCTCCAAAATAACACTGAAGAATGTGTGGATGTCAGTGATAAGTATGTTACTTCTTGTAGAGTGTATAAAGCTGCCTAATTTATTCCTCCTCCACCTTTTGCAGTAACAGGCTGGGATGGATATCTGTCTACCAAATAGACAGAGGAAAAGTGGGACATGCTCTTGATTGGCATCAACATGTGATGAATGAAGATCAACTTCAACTACTCTGTCCTAGCGGCACCAACACCAGTGACCCTACTGCTATAGACAATTCAACTGCTACTACCTCGTCTGCAGCAGGTACTTATCAGTTCACCGTTTTCTCCTCTGTTCTATGTTATTAACATAATATATATACCCACAGGACCATTAATTGCTGCTCTTGCTGCCCTGGTGTCTCTAGCTGTAGTGAACTAAACTCTCACTCACAAACTCAGAGGTGGATCCAGCTAAACAGAATACCCAGGGATTTTCCAGCTAAAGGGAATACCCAGGGATTTTCCCTACATACCTAACATACTTGTGAATATTGAATGCTGTGTAATGCTTGGTGTCTACTGGAATAATTTATATCCGCTGTTGCATCATGGTACTTAGTCTAGCTCTGCAAGAGGGAAGACCCATGCATGTCGCCCCGCCATGTGTGAATATATACTCTAAGCTCTACTTAGCCAAGGGAACAAGTCATGGTATATATTATCCAGTTAAAAATGCTTCAAGAATTGATTCTATCTCGGCTCTCCTCCTCCAAAGTCTTTACTCTATCCCTCAGTTCTCTGATGGTCTCTTTGTAGGCAGCCAGTCTCCTGTTCTTGGAGACCAGAGCCTCCACCAGTGCCAGGGTAGAGGACGAAGACACAGGTCCTCCCTCTGGTAACATCTGTAGCACTCTCTTCCCCCTCCTCCCTCCCTCTTCTCCTCTGGCCTCCACTGGAGACCCCCTTGTCTCGGTGCCTGCCAGCTTCCTACTCTCTGAGTCTCTGCATTCACCAATACAGCAAGGAATAGATACTTCGCGTGGATTTTTGTTGGAGAGTCAAAAATTTATGTAATGGGGATTTTTCCCAGCGACTAATTATGTTTGGCTTAGTTCAGTCATGCGGTCACTCGGGTTTTTTGAGCCCAGTTAGTGACCCATGACAGTAACCATAGACTACACAACCTGGACTCACCTAGTTCCTCTGGAGCTGCTAGGGAAGGGGGACCGGGATCCTCTCTCTCCTCCTCCTGCAGCCCCCAGGACCAGAGAGGTGAGAGTGGTGTTCATCTCCAGAGCCTTGCCCAGTGCGGTGACTCCTTTCTCTCCCACTGGGTTCTCTGACAACACCAGGACCAACAGACATCTGTGGGGTGGGATAATTCACATCTCATGAATCTAATGGAGAAACACATGCATATGAGCATAATATTATTCAACAGCTCAAAAGGAAGAGAAAAGAACAGGTCCTGTTTATTACGAATGGCTTTATAATGCTGGACTAGCTATACATGTGCCACCAATGAGCTCAAGGCAAATATCAATACAACTATACCCAGGAGAAATCTTTTTTCAAAGGAAAGCAAGGCCTAGATTACCTAAATTAAGCACTTGGATGCCCATAAACTAACTAGTAGCCTTAAAAAACATGTCACCTGTTTTTTGTGAGGCAGTGAGCCAGTGAAACAGCTCCTCCGTCACTGATGCAGTTCTTGTGGAGAGTGAGGTGAGTGAGAGTCGTGCCGGTGGTGCTCAGAGCGCCGGCCAGGTGATCACACCCCTCATCTGTCACCCCGCACGACGACAAGTCCAGCTCCCGGAGCCCCGAGTTGCCCCTCAATCCCCTGGCAATCATCTCCACACCGTCGTCCCCAATCTCACCATTCCCACATAGATTGAGGACTCTGAGACTGGTGTTTTGAGCGAGAGGATCGGCAAACCTCTTGGCTCCACTCTGACCTATACCACAAGACTTGAGACATAGGACCTCGAGACAAGAGTTGTGGGAGAGACTCAACGCTAGTTCTCTCGCTCCCTCGTCCCCAATGTAGTGGTTCTCACTGAGATTCAACTGTTGGAGATGAGACGTTGTAGAGAGGAAACGTGAGATGCTGGCCGCCCCGACTCCGTTGATGAAATTTGAGAGGAGATTGAGGGACGTGATTCTGGGGTTTTCCTCCAGTGATTGGAGTAAATACTCCAACCCAGTCGGAGTATTCCCACTCTGTGCTAGACCGAATGCGGTGAGGTGTGTGCAGTGGGGGAGGGCAGAGGCAAAGAGCCGCGCCCCCTCGTCCCCAACACAGCAGTCGTGTAGATCCATCTGGGTGGCGT
The DNA here is from genome assembly GCA_030341885.1 of Geodia barretti. Lineage (NCBI taxonomy): Eukaryota > Metazoa > Porifera > Demospongiae > Tetractinellida > Geodiidae > Geodia > Geodia barretti. Next base: position 13,054 of record CASHTH010002924.1, read on the forward strand.
AGAGAGTGAGAGAGAGGAGGGGAGAGGAAGGGAGGGCTCCAGCCAGAACCTCTGCCCCCACAGCTGTGACGTTATTCAGCATCAGAGTCAGGTGTTTGATACTGGGCGTCTTCTGGATCAGCTGCGAGATCATGCACACAACACACATCATTGTGGGTAGATAGAACACAACAGTAGAGCACAAATAAGAAGTGAGGAGTTACTGCCCAAAAAGAAATTGCATCATACTTCAGACAAGTAGGTTGCTCCGTGGTCGCTGCACTCTCTGAGGTCGAGGGTGAGTGTATGTAGCGACTTGTTGACCAGGAGAACCTCTCTCACTATCCTCCCCACCTCCTCGTCCCTGCATCCGCTCCTCAGAACCAGTTCCCGCAGGCTCCGGGCCTGTCCCAGCGCCGACAGCATCTTCTCGGCCGTGCTTACCTCCAGACGTAGCGCCGCCAAACCCTCTTCCTGATCGGCCTCCAGCTGTGGGCATCGATCCTGGGCCGTCACCACTAGTGAAGTTCCTGTTGTGAGGCTGCTACCGCTGTGCGTGAGCTTGAAACCCGACATTGTCCGCCTTGGCCTGCCTCTAGCTCTAGTCGTTGCACGGATCGAAAGAAAGGGAGGGGCTCAAGGACATGGTAATGCGCATGCGCATCGCATATCACGGCAAATAATTTGCCACAGCAAAGCGCAGGGACGATAGATGAATACTGGCACAGATACTCCATAATGAACACTGTCAAGCACCTTAGCGGTGTGACAGTTAGCGCTTTCGGCTGTGTACACTTATCTAGAATGTTTCTCTCTGGTCTGCCAGTGGTGAAGGAGAAGGCCTGCAGCTAGCCCAACACCTCCTCCTACAACCAGCCCCACCACAGCTCCAACACCTGCTCCTGCAGCCCCAACCGTGGCCCCAATCCCCGCACCAATGGCCACCCCATTCAGTGCTACACCAATTCCCGAGACCAGACCAGCAAGGGCCATATCATTTTTATCCACCACGATGGGTTGCTCGTACCCCTTTTTACTGAAATCCTTTTCATTGACATCACTTGCTCTCTTGAGGCGATGCAGGTTCAGTAGCGTTATGCCCGGCTTTGAGTGTTGTTTTGCGCACTTGAGAAAGACCAACCACAGCTTGCTGAGCCAGTACTCTCGGCCTGGTAGGTGTGGCTTCCGGGGATGTCCAGCAGGCTGGACTGGAACCTTCTCCGCTATCTTCTTTGGAACACCTGCTTCAATGAGTGCTCCTTGGATTCTCCCTTCCCATTCCTGCAGCTTATCATTGAATAACCTCTCACAATCAGGTTTCACTTTCAGCATTGCTTCCAGTGTGTTGGCAAACGTCAGGACGAATATGGCGTGTTTCCACAACTTCGGACCGAAAGTTGTCGTCAACTTGTTGATGGCGCGGAGTTCTTTTTGCGCCACCTTCAACTCGGATCGAGTTGTTGCGAGCTTGATGCAGAAAATTACGACATCGACGTCGCTGCACTTTGCTTTTAGCTCGGCAAGATACTCTTCCTCGTTCCCCGAGCTGTCCTGAAGACCAGGCGAATCCCACACCACTACCTCAACTCCTTCCTCTGTCGTAACTTGGTAGTCCGTTACGACCTTCGTTACAGCGCGCATGTTCCCAGCTTCCGCGACGGGCCTGCCGACGAGGGAGTTGACTAGCGTCGACTTTCCCACTCCCGTCCTCCCTGTTATCAGGATCTCGATTCGTTTCCTCCTGCTATCTGTAATCCACTTCTTTATTTCTCCTTTCTCTCGCTTTGTGACTGGGAGCCTATCAATAGCTGTTGACAGGTTCCAGCGGCGGTACGGATCCTCCGCTACCGTTACGGGATCTGCAATTGAGCCATCTTTTCTAAATTCTAGGCGGATCGGACCAATAATCGTACTAGCTAATTAGCGCTAGCTGCGCGTGACGGCACGGTGTAAGTAGCACGACTCTGCCATGGCGGCGGACATCGTTGACTCGGACATCTACAATAAATTCGTGCTGCTCCCCGACAAACATTCGCCGAGACGTGCTCCAGTGGTTCAAAAGCGCAAAGAAGTCCACATTTTCATCACTGGGAGACTGGGGTCGGCAAGTCGACTCTAGTGAACGGGCTCGTAGGCGAATTGGCTAAAGAGGGCGACGGTCTAGACCCAGAAACCGCCGAAGTTGCAAGTTACGAAAAGAAATTCGAGTGGCAAGAAAATGATTCCGTTACGGTGAAGGTGTGGAGCTCGGCTGGACTGCAAGACGGCACTTCTAACGAGGCCCAGTATCTGGCAGACATGAAGGAGAAATGTTCTGACATGGACATCTACATCTACTATGTTAGTTTGAGGGAGACACGTTTCGAGAAACACGTCACCGCCATGAAGAAACTCACCAAAATCTTTGGGAAGAGAATGTGGGAGAATTCTCTTTTCGTTCTCACACACGCAAATCTAGCCGAAGATATGGACGCAGAGATACTCGAGGCAGAGGATGGACAGAAACCCGAACTGTTCAAAGCCATGATACAGGCGTGGAAGGAGAGTGTAGTTTCTACTCTCATCACTCATGTTGGTGTCGATGAAGCCATCGCCAACCGTATCGAAATTGTGCCAGCAGGGTACTCAATCGATCCCGCTCTCCTCGATCGAGACCATTGGCTCAGCCCTGTTTGGTTCGCTGCCCTCTACACCATGAACCCGAGAGCCCAGCCTGCCATGATGAAACTCAACTTTGGCCGAATCGTTGAGAAACCAGAGGAGATTCGTGACGAAGACCTCCAGAAATTCATCCACGAGCAGCCACTGATATTCTCCCAGCGTGGAGCGGCAGTCGGTGAGAAGTATGGGGAGAGTGAAGTTGGGAAGGCCGTTGGGTGCAGGATGGGGAAAGGTGCCTCAGTTGAGATAAAGCTGGTTCTTGAGCTACACGCTGTAGCTGTGGAGATTGCTAAACGGCTACAGAAGGCATTCATGGAGTATATCGAAGGAACTAATGAAGCTAAGAAGGGAGAGTGACATTGTTTGTACGTGTATCTCCTATTGTACCCTGTAAGGAAATTAGTAGTTTGCCTCGCTAGCAATTTCAATTATCATCCTGGGGAGGTTGTGCTGGCATGCTACGGTGTGCGAAAAGATGCGTTGTTTGTATGTGTATCTCCTATTGTACCCTGTAAGGAAATTAGTAGTTTGCCTCGCTAGCAATTTCAATTATCATCCTGGGAGGTTGTGCTGCCATGCTGCGGTGTGCGAAAAGATGCGGATGCCCAAACTGGAACGCCCCAAAAAACGAGGTGAAAAAATCCACAGCTGGAGATTTCACTTGATTTATAAAAACACTAACTGCTTTTGGCTTCGCATCTTGCTATGCAGGCAGCATTCCTGTGTCTGCAAAAGGCGGAACGCCCCTAAAACGCTACAGCTATAGACTGAGTATTAGTAGATAAACACATACCCTTCAGAGTTTAGGAATTAAATTTTCTGCCTTCCTGCATTAAACTTTCTCTGGCTCCTCATCACATCTCTTCCCTCTGCACCACATTTGTCGTGGGTGATGCGGGAGGAAAGAGAGAGTCATGGCACCCAGAATCGGAGCCATCCTCAGTAAATACACTGTAACTGGGAATGAGATAACCTCCAAGTGGGGCACACCTTATGCTTGCTCCGCACAGCATTGGTGGGGCTGACAGTAAAAAAAAATGATGAAAATAATTATGACAGTAAATGAGATGGATGAGGGAATTTGTGATTTTCCGTACTACTTGAGAATGGTTTTCCTGGTGGTCTTGGGGAGGGGGAGGGCAGCGAGACTGCCGACCAGCAGGAGACAGGCCGTCAGGAGGATGGGGACTGCCGGGTTGAAGCGGATGAAGACACCAAAGACATTGGTTCCGAGGATGGCTCCTATTCTGGCAAATAACAGGTGCATCCCCTGTGACGAGGACCTGCGGAGGGTGAGGGAGAGAGAACAATAAACCAGCTCTACCTAACTGCAAAGACTGCAGAACCCTACTCACTCTATTATAAGTAACAAACCAACCAAGAACAACATTAGGAATAATAAAATTGCAGAGGACGGCAAAAACGCAAGCTATATACAGCAAGTATAAACTGCATCAGTATTGTCAAACTAGAGGAAAGTGTGCACAGACATGACTGTAGCAATTCAAAGAAATTGTGGGTCCAATAATAAGAGGATTTCCCCATCATCATTGTACCTGAGGTGTGTTGGGTAGAGATCGCTGTTGAGGAGACTGGTATCGTTCCAGGCTGGGGTGGAGAGGGCAGTGAAGAGGCAGAGAACCACCACCACAAACACCTCAGTGTGGGCCACGTACAGGAGGAAGACTGAGGCCGTGCTGGCAAACATACTGATAGCTGGAGGAGGGAGGATGCGATGGGAATAGCGAGGGAGAAGAAGAAAAAACGAGAGGTGAAAAGTTCTGATGTGCATGGTGTGCAACCATTATTATATAATTATTCCGCAAGCTAACATATCTTGCAGTCAATAAGTATATGAAACATGCATTAATGTACCAGGCCTTCTCCCTGCTCCCTGCACTGTACATACACAGAACCATGGAGGGGGGAGGTAAGGTAAACACTCTGCTGCTCACAATGGAGAAGCAAACACACACACAAACACTATATATACATGTGCTGGACTATAGACTGACCCATCCAGTAGTTCCTCCTCATGAAGTACACACCAATGGCAGAGGCAATGTTCCCAACACTCGCCGATGCAGCCACGAAAAACAGATCCCGATACACCGACCCCGACTCCTCCCCCTCACACTCCACCTGCCTCACACCCTCACAGCTAGTGGCATTCCCTCCCTCCAGCACCCTCACCAACTCCCCAAACTCACCACTCCCCACCTCCCCTCCTCCTCTGCCAATCACCTCCCCCTCGCAAGAACTCAGCCCTGTGACATTAACACCAACGAAATCCGTGGCGTACCATCCAACACGAACCATCTGTGTCCCCTCTCCAAACACCACATTCTCCATCGTGCAGTTTGTAAAGTTGCAACTCTCCAACAGTGATTCAGTGAAAGTGACGTTGGTAAACCGCACGTTGTGAAAGTCGGCGAGATTGAGTTGAAAATTTGCAAAGCGAGTGTTGGAGAAATGTTGGTCAGAGAAAGAAGCTCCGTCACAGCCGCAGTAGTCATATAGAGAGACGTTCTCTGGAGTCGAGCGGTGACAGAATCTCGAGAACTCTGACCTCTTGTCGGCATTAGTGACCTGTTCCACATATGATGGATACCACAGTAGCACTCCATACGACCTGAAAAGGTAAGACAGCCGTAATTTGAACAATAGACTCACTGTGTATCTTAACTCATGTTTAACGTTGTATCAATAACTATTGATGCGTACTTTAGCACTGAGGCCATTAGCTTCTTCTTAGCATGCGCACGCCAGAATAGCGATTGAGACAGAGAGGACAGACATGTACACTGCCACAAACCAAGTATTGTAACCCTCATGCACATTGAGTGTTAGGTTAAAGAAGGGTGTGTGTGTGGGGGAGATGGGGGAATCTTACCCAAAGAGAGAGTAAACAAGATGGTGCTCATGAGAATAGTTCGTCTGCAGTATGTCCGACTGTACAGCTCTCGTGTGTGAGACATCAGCTGTGAGAACAAAGACACAACACTCAACTTAGCTAACAGATAGCTGAGTCCACCACCACCACTGAGGTATCGAACTTCGTTACTTTATTTACGACTCAGATTTCGTGACTCAAAACTTCAACCAACGGTATTTAAAGAACTTAAGACTTCAATCGACCACATTGAAAGAATGTAAATATGGTTGGTTCAAGTATTCTAATACAAGCTCACCTGTCTCACGTGACCTTTGAACCTAGTCCACCGCTGCGAGAGGGATCCTCCGGTCTTGACCACCCCCACCTCGTCAGCATGGACGGCATCCACGCGGATGCTCTTGATGAGGAAGTGAGACTTCCTCTTGTGGAAGTGGTTGATGGTGTGCACCAGTCTCAGGTTCCTCAGAGCCTTCTCCTTCCTCCCATGCTACGGAGAAAGGTGTACGGAATGGATGTGAGTATGGTGTCGCTATAACAAGCTGTGGCAATGTTCTCCCATACTCACAACAGTATATGTACATGTATATATACCTGTATAAACATACCTCTAGTAGATATCTGGGGCTCTCTGGTAGTAGGAGATAGAGCAAGGCCCCGCAGAAGGCAGGGAGAGAGGAGAGGAATATGTAGAGTCTCCAGCTGTGGAAAGCTCCAGTGTCCAGGGGAAGGATGAGCCAGGCCACACCTGCGCAAACGAGCCGGCCTGCGGTCCAGAAAAAGGACTGGAGAGACATGTAGGTCCCGCGGTATTTGTTGAGTGTGAACTCTGCTATGTATGGGAATATCACTGGGAGAGAACCTCCCACACTGGTTGGAGAGAGAGGGAGAGGAAACAGAGAGAGAGAGAGAGAGAGAGAGAGAGTGTGTGCGTGTGTGAGGGAGTGAGAGAGGGAAGAAAGTGCAAAGTTCACTGTTTACCGTCCAATCAGTGTTTCATTACTGCTGTAAATTTCCCAAAGCTGCCAACGGTTAGACAATCTATCTGTGGTATGCCATTGTTTAGTGCATAGCTGATTCGAATCGACCAATCAGATTTGTTAGTACGAGGTTAGACAATCTATCTGTGGTATGCCATTGTACGTAAGGCGGCAGTAAGCATGAAATCTGGCTTTATCAGCTTTATGGCGTAAAATATTTGCCTAATCTAGTAATACATTGTGTTCAAATTGGCGTACCCAATACCGCTAATGAAACGGCAGAGAATAAAGACGGAGATGTTGGGGGAGAAGGCAGATATGGCTCCGAATAGCCCGTTCACGGCGAGAGATCCGATGAGGACGAACCTCCGACCGAGGACATCGGCAAACCCTCCCCACGTGTAGCTCCCACAAACATTCCCATGAAGATGACGGAACTGAGGAGAGCGTTCTGTGCATCGGAAGTGGCAAACCCCTCCCGCTGGAAGATCGGGAGTACAAATGCCAGCGACAGCAACTGTGAGGAACAGAATAGCCAGCACGTTGGTGTTAGTATGGCGATATAGTATATTATACTGGCACGAAAGAAGATAGATTGGAGGGGCCTCGTGTCAAGTTTGCTGGAGTTTCACATTCCTCTCCCCCTGAATACAGGCCCTCTCTCGTGTGAAACCTCCCCGAGACGCGTCCCTCTCACCTCCACGGCGTCCGAGGCCAGAGCCACGCCGTCATACACATGAGGATCACGTGGAAGAGCCCAAACCCGGCGTGCTTGAGCGCCACCTCGTAGTCCCTGGCCTCTCCGGCCTCGTCTATCTCCGGCTCCTCTCCGATGAGGCTCTGGGCGTCCTCCGGTCCCCTCTTTCCCCCGCCATCCTCCCTCTCGGCCTCCGATTCCGACTCTATGCCCGGGTCTCCGTCCAAAACGACGGCTTTTAGCTCGACTTCGGCTGCTCCCCTCCCTCTCCATGTCCTCTCCCGCTACGGTATAGGACCTGGTAACCGAATGATGAGCTACTTGTTGTACTGGACATCACAGAGGCTCTGCCTCTGGACTCGAACTTACCCAATGCTGTGTTGTCAGTTGTTGAGCAACAAGTGAGGGGCGGAGCCAAATATTGGCCTTTGAACCGAGCGCTTCTCTAATTGAACGAAACAAATTACCAACTTCCGGAATTCCCAAGTGTGTGTAACAATTCAGTTGGCACTTCCTTCTTCGATCACCCTTGTCCTCACTCTCCCACTGGTATTTTGTTCGTCGATTCGCCGGCCCAGTCACTTTTCTCTACCGTGTGGTCTGACAATAAGGCGACCACGGAGACGGGTTCGATCTCACTCGCGCAGAAAAACACCCGTAGGAGCCACCCGACCAATCGCCGCCAAGAAAGTTAGAGAGGAAGGGACGGAGAATGAGTAGGCCGAAGGACTCGCGCGTGAGAGCTCCGTCTTTTGTTGACGGCGGCGCCAATAGAGGAGGCCAGTCTGCCACACAGGGCGGAATGATGCGCGTTACAAGTAAGAAATAAACCCCGTTCATGTATTTTGTGACGCCTGTATAGCTAGAGAAGTGTGTGTCGCAGTTAGTGGGTTGTCTGGTGTTGCGTTAGTGTGGCAGGGGACTCTGCTCTCGCTTTCACTGTGACTTTGATGTGGAAACTGGGAAATATGTGGACAGGCTGTTAGTAAAGGGGTGTGACACGTCTTTTGTGTGATCACGTGACCGTCACATGACTGGTATGTGGGTTGCAGCAGTTGGGGGTTAGAGACTACAGGTAATGGTCACGTCTCAGTATTTCATCCTGGTTCTTGGCACAAGTTCTTACCAACCATGATTTCCTGTGTGACTGCACCGGTCTAAGAGTGTGTTCATTGCATCACTCTGTCTTTCTTATAGCTTTCTGTCTCAGTAACCTCCCACACACTACACATAGTCTGTCAGATACATCCCAGTGTCTCTGCTCTAGTAAGATGCAGTGGAAAGTGAGTGAAATGTTCTTTTCCAGAGTTTACTCACTTTCAATCTGTAGTGGGCAAGTAGGGGGAGTTTGAGGCTGCCATTTTATTTTACAGTGTGAATAGGGGATTCCTTTGGGAGAACGGATGATTGACCACAATAGCATTAGGATACTGTGAGCTCTGCTGATGTGGGAAAGTCAACAATAGCTGGTCCCCCCCAGGAGTCACCCCCCAGACAGTTTCCCTACCTCCTTAGACATCAGTTCTTCCTGTACAAAGGGTCCTTAGGTGCACAGTGCATGGTGGAACCCCTCTAACCTAGACACGGGACGAAAGTGTCCAAATGTGAAGCATCCTTAATTCAAGGGTGCAAGCTTGTTGTCCTTACTGGAGAGGTGTCCTCATTTCAGAGGTGTTCTTAGAGAGGTGTCCTCATTTCAGAGGTGTCCTTAGGGAGGATTCAGCTGTAATACTCCAATTTTACTTAGTAAGTCAGTAAATCACTGATGTGTAGCTAGAGAGAGATGTGGTTGTGGTTTCCAGGAGTGTTGGTGGAAAAGTTGGTTACTGGTTGAATGTGAGAATCACTTTCAGTGTGTTCACCCCCAATTTGGCTGTGCCAGTTTTCCCCTCTACACTTACTGGCTTTTCCCACCCTTTCCCATTCCTCGTCAGGAATGTGTGTGGTGACCAACGGGTTTGCTTGTCTGTGCATCCCACCCCACCAGCCCTTCTATCTCCATGTATATACTCTTGCCCTCACCTGCTCCCTTCCTTGTGTTGGCCCCTCCTTGCCCATTCCCTTTGTTGTGAACCTCATTGCCCCCTCCCTTGTGCAGTACCCTCTCCATGTGAGACAACTGACACTCCTACTCAATGGTCTCATTTCCCTCCATTCCCACCACATCTGCCAACACTAGTCTTTAAACCTCTGGCCTGCCACTGGCTCACTGCTATGTGACCCTAGCCAATGGTTTCCTGGTTTCGAATGTCATCTTGTCACCTGAAACTACAGCCTCTGCCAATATCAGTTCTCTACTATAGACCACTATAACCAGAAAGAAATGTGTCCTTATGAAGGTGTCCTCAATTCTGAGAGGTGTCCTTAGAGAGAGGTTCTACGTATGTCATTCCTGTAATAACACTGGTCTCTGTGTGTACAGTAGCTTGTGTGTTGGGGCATTTGAACTGAATGTGAACTTGTCATGATGTCATCATCCTGATTACATTCACGGCCCACTCTTCATTCCAGGCATACCAGGGGTTTGGGGGTGTGGCTACCCCTCTCTCACTCTGGGTGTTTATGGTGGTGAGGTCTCATTGGGGGCTCAGGTTACTCATCATTAGGAGTCTCATAGCCTTGTCCCCTCCATTAGCCAACGACTACGCACCTTGCGTGTACCTACATGTGCCTTCCTCTCTATCATGTCGCGGTGTGTTGCGTTGACGTTGGGGGTAGTGTACTCTGTACCATGTACTATACTGAGTATGTGTTAGCACACCTGCTGGTGGATCCAGTGACTCACGTGTGTTCAGTGAGACTGCCTTTGTGTCCTTTGTTTCATTCTGCCTCTCCAGCAAACCTTCAACACTACATGTGCAAAGTCTGCTCAGCTGTGTGGATTGCACATATGTTGTGTTCACTTAACCCACTCCAACGTGTACATACATATGGCGTCCTCTTAGCCTGGTGTGTTAGTTCTGTTTGCATGTGGAGTGGTAAATGGGTCCTTAGCTGGGGCAGGAGTGACTTTCCTCTCCTCTTACATGTACGTTCACATCCCACCAAGGGCAGCTCTCCTTTCAGTGTTTTCCTGGGTGTAGTTGATTTGTTGGATACACTTTTGCATTCATACACAGTATGTACCTACATAGCTATCATTCTCCATTATAGTGGTGTTGTATGGAGATGTATAGTGGTAATGCAAGTGTCCTTGACTGGCGGTGTATAATTATGTCAGTCTCTAGTAGGCCAAAGTCCATTTGTAGTCACAGTGGATAAGGTGTGGACCACACTTCACTGAACATGTACATGACGACACACTAAATAGGAAGGCCTGGGTTTGGTTTTGCTAATGGAAACATACAGTTGGCTCACATGTTGTGGTCACTATTGCCGATTGTAGTTTTTTCTTTCTGAGGTTGGGCTTCTATAGTTCAAGGTTCGATCCACTGCATACAATTGGGCGCTCCCGCTCGCCAATTATGATGATAGGGGGTTCTGTACTATTTTAGTCCCTGAAGCATTAGGTTCAATTGCCTTCGTAATGGAGGTTACTCTGTATTATACAATAATCTGGAGGTTCTATTATTTATAGTCCACTACTGAGGTTCTATATCAAGGCAATATGGAGGCTGTATAGTTAGGTATTAAAGTATCCCCTCAGGAGGAAGGGTGCATCCACTGACCACAGGGTGAGGTGCATCCACTGACCACAGGGTGAGGTGCATCCACTGACCACAGGGTGAGGTGCATCCACTAACCACAGGGTGAGGTGCATCCACTAACCACAGGGTGGTGTCCACAGGTAACTAACACTTGCCAGAGGCTGGGTACAGTGGTTGTTGGGTGTCTGTCTGTCTTTGAAGTGGAAGATCAAGGAGCTGTCTTCCAATGACCTGGGACTACAGTACACCTTGTTCAGACTGAGGAATGTGGTTGGGACATCATTACACGATCTTCTGATCTGACCTTGTTCCTTTTGCTCTCCCTGTCACTGGTAGTCTTCTCAGGTGTGTATACCATCTTCTTGTCTTATCCTCCATGTACCTTGCACTCCCTCCTTCTTGTCTTGTCCTCCAGCGAGTAGTTCACTCTCTTTTGTAATCTCTTACTTGTTAACGACTCACAACAGGGGTGAAATATATCTAACACGAAATACACCCACTTCGTCTTTAATCTTACGTGTGCATGGAAGGAGTTTCTGAAACCAAATCTTTAACAGAGCTTTCGCTCTTCTCTCCTCTTTTGTGAACTGTTTCATGTTGTTAAAAAAAACCACAAACAGCGGTAATATAACAGTTATGCTGAGTTTATGTCTAGAAAAGGCACATCTCTCTACTCTTTCTCCTCCCCACTCTACAGAAGGTAAAAACGGGAGTCGGGTCACTCACGTGACGGCGACGGTGGGAGCTCCACCTGACAGGCAGGAGGACATCAGCTACACGGACCTCAGGATCATCGGGAGTGGGTCCTTCGGGGTGGTGTACCAGGCGAGGCTCCTGGAGACCAACGACAGCGTGGCCATCAAGAAGGTCCTCCAAGACAAGAGGTTCAAGGTTAGAGAGAGAGAGAGAGGAGGGAGAGAGGTGCTGTAAAGATGAGATGGGGGGGGGTCGTGAAAAGAGGAGAGAGAGAGAAAGGTAAAGAGGACAGGGGGGATTGTGTCTAATGAAGTGAAGCAGGGGGGAGGAAGGGCAGTTAAACCATGGTTCCAAGTTTAAGAGGGGAGGAGAAAGGGAGATAAGAGGTGGAGAGAAAGACGGTATTTGAGGTATGGGTCGGTGGTGCCAAGAGTGGGTAATTGCGAGGGTGTCCACAGCTAACTGCCCTCAGTTGAAACTGTATGCTGAGAAATGGGAGTGGGAATAAGTGGCTGACAATTCCTCCCTCTCCTCGCACAGAATCGAGAGCTACAGATCATGAGACGACTCAGCCACTGCAACATCATAAGACTGCAGTATTTCTTCTACTCATCGGGAGACAAAGTTAGTCCCCCCTACCCCTCCCTCTCCCTCTCTCTCTCTCTCTCTCTCTCCTCTCTTCTTCTCTCTGTATGTGTTGACAGAGCTCTCCACTAGCTCTGCCACTAAGGCTATCACAGCTGGGGCAGAAACACAATCCTCTCATTATGATATATATATACCACCACCACTGACCTCAGGCTATCCACTAGAAAGATAACTGTTTGTGTTATCAGACTTCCCCATTGCATTGAGAGTGTCTTCTGGGACTTTTGGCTTTTCCTCAAATTTACCGTTTTCCCTTGAATTGTAGCTCTGTTTCCTCCTTATGTTCACAATGTTCACTGGTGCCACCAAAGACCAGTGTGTGTAGTACATGGTATACTGTATTGGGAATAGTAGAGAGGTCAGGGTTCATCGTGATACACCTCGGGTGTGGGTTGAGTTGTGAGTGATTCAGTGTTTGTCCCTGGGCTGTTGGGAACCCCAGCCATCTGGACTATAGGGGGGTTGTCATCAGAGCTGGCCTATTGATGTGGTGTAATGTGATAGCCCCTGTCTAATGCTATAGTTAAGGGTTCTACCTGGGAGGGAAAACCATCTGTGGAATGTGGAATGCACCTCAGAGAAAGGAGTAGGACACTGTTTTACAAATACATTTCATAGTAGACATTTGCCTACTGGTGCAAATCCTTTTCTTTGCACCAGTTGTGTGTAGTGTTCGCTCACTCACCCTCCCATCTCTCTCACCTGTCTTTCCCGATCGTCTCTCTTCTCCCAACAGAAGATGAGTTATACTCAACCTGGTCCTGGACTATGTACCGGGAGACTGTGTATCGCGTCATTCGACATCACAGCAAGCAAGCAAGTCATGCCCCAGCTCTATGTCAAGGTACATACATGCCTTCAGCTTGTCAGGGGTCTCTGAAATATGAGGGTGCATGAACTTTAACTAACTTTAGAACTCATATGCACAATTGTGCTGAGTGGAAGAGCGTATAGCTAACGTTGCATAATAGCGTGTATAGGTACCGTTTTAGCCAACTCACACCTTGCGTGTCTATGTAGCAGTGTGATGTCTATGTCATTCGAGGCCACACCAAATCACGGATTATGAGAGTGATTTTTCTTCAACTTCCTCTCCTCTCTCCATGGATTGTAAAGTTCATTTTGCAACTCTCTTTCTCTCTCTCTCTCTCTCCCCTCCGCTCTCTCTCTCTCTCTCTCCTCCGCAGGTGTAACATGTACCAGCTGTTCCGAGCGCTGGCCTACATCCATGCCAACGGAGTCTGTCACAGAGACATCAAACCCCAGAACCTTCTTCTCAACCCAGAGACTGCATCCTCAAACTTTGCGACTTTG
>CASHTH010002926.1:0-20209 GCA_030341885.1 Geodia barretti
ACAGATGACCAGGGGAACTCAATTCCCTCACAAATTATTAAAGGCTTTAGCATGAAAAGTTTAACTGGTTATAGAAAAGTTCAACAATGTTCTACAGTAGGTTACACACTTCCAGATACAATGCAAATGGTGAAACCTGCGTACTGTACCTGCTTAGCATTCTGAGGGGCCCTATAGTGGAGCAGTTTCTGAGCGTCTGTGCTCTCTTTAGAGATGTTGAGTATGTCGATGTAGTGTTTGGCCAGGGCCACCTCCTTGAGGCCGTACGCCGGACGAGCTCGGTCGATGTGGGGGAGCAGGAGACGCATCGCCGGGTAGAACGTGTCTTTCTGGTTACGTAGGGAGGAGGGAGGGTGGGTAGAAGAGATGGGGGCGAGGAAGAGAGAGAGACAGATCGAGAGAGGAGATGGAAAAGGAGAGAGAGAGGATTACGAACAGTAGCAAAATATTAGGGTTTGAGTATATTCGTAAGCAAACTATGGAGAGGAGAAGGGGAGAGAGGATGAGTTTGTTACCTATTATAAGTGCAAGAGAGGGCAAGAAAATGGAGGAAAAGAGTGGTCGGGCAGTTTCCAACAAAAGTCTCACAGTTGTGGCTGAGTCCGTAGGGTGAATCCTGGTGTGTTCTTCCCTCCACTTCTCCAGGAAGGAAGCCAGGATCCTCTTCTTCTTCTCCAGTCCGCTCGTCTTCTGAACCCTCTCCATGAGGCCACAGACGTCTTGGAAAGGGACCTCAGCGGCCACCTCGCTGGGAAGAGCGCCGCTCGGGCCAGGTGTAGCCATTGCTGGAGCCCGTGAAACGTGGAATTGTACGTTGAGAGGAGCGTTTCTGTTGCGTTTGGCGCTTCCAGAAGCGTTAAAACGCGACAGAAAGCTTAGTCTTCGAAGGAAAACGGCAGAGGAAGCTTAAAACTCACCGAGATTGGCAGGTAAATACAAACTGTTGCAGCTCTCCTTGCTTGTAAAAAGTTGAGTTGCACGAAGTGCTCATCAATTAGAATTGAATTGAGCTCCTCCCCCCCGGCCGCCCCCGGTTTTTAGGCGCCAAAGCTGCACGAGGAGGAGCTAGCTGCTGCAGCAGGTAACTCGTGTGGCCGGTGTGATGGAAACCGGCCTCGCCGAAGAAAACTTCAGGCTCCGTGAGGAGCTATCCCGGTGCAAGGTAACGCGGGCTGCAAATTTTGCTACACTGTATACTCGCTTCTCTACCCCCTATCCTCCTCTCCTCTAGGACGACAAGGAGTTTGTATGGATGCTGTGGAAAGACCTGCAGAAGCAGAGTCCCGACCTCACCTCAACCGTCGACATGATAATCACCAGGCAACCACCAAACATTCAGCATCTCCTAACAACAACCACTGGGCTTTTCCACGCAGGGAAGAGCTGAAGAATGAGCAGAGAATAAAAGAGTTGACAGCAGAGGTTCAAACCAAGCAGGAAGAAGCCCAGGCCTTAGCTCAAGTAACAACAACACTCTATTGTAATATCAACAAGTGGGCAATGGGCTTCCTATAGAACTGGAGAAGGTAGAGGTATACTTTATGCATTATACACATTGCTTTGCAGAATCTCGAAGAAAAAGAGAAAGAAGTGATCCAGAAGAATGCAAAGTAAGTGGCCTAGTGGGCTGCCAGCAGTCATTAATTGTGTGCATATACCCCTTTGATGAACAGGTTAGGGAGAATGAAGACAGAAGTTGCTCTTTTGGAGCAGAAACTAAAATCTCTAGAACTGGAAACACGAAAGCAAGCGGATGAGGTAACATTTTTACCTGCCACTATACCTAAATATTACCTTTACAAAAGCCTGAGGGGAGGTAAGACAGGCTGAGACAGGCACCATTTTATGCATTGTGCATGGTTGTGTGATCTATGGCCTTAGTGCTATGGCTAATGTTTGTCAAAAGGAGCGTGTTAACCTGCTCAACATGAAGGAGCAATGCGTAGAACTCGAGAGTCAACTGGAAGAGGAGAGAAGATCGCTATTTGTCCATCATGAAGGTATGTATGTATATCTATATCGCCCTGAGGATGACAGAGTTATCTGGTAGAAATGAAGAGACTTGTATTATGTTGTGAGGAGCGTACTAGGCAGATTGACCAGTTGAAATCTGAAAGTGAAAACAAAGGCATTCAAATACAGGTATATGTACCACAATGGGTGAACTAAGTTGCTGAAGTTTTTTTCTTACTTGTATTGCAGCAATTGAAACAGGAAGAGTCCTATTTGACGAAAACAGTGGAGGATTTGTCTAAACAAAGGGACGAGCAAAAACAGACCCTTCAAAGACTGGAAGCTGAGCTACAATCAGCAAAGTAAGCAACTACTCTTTCCTCCATCTTCCTCCATATTTTTGAATGCACGCATTATTCCTTCTCATACATTAGCTTCATTCCAGTAAAGTTAAGAGAAGGCTGGGGCGTTTTAGGGCGTAATTGGATGCAGGTTGATTACAATGTCCCTGCTTTTGCAAAGGATGCGACCAAACCTGAAATGGGAGATATAGTCAACAGTGTCAAAATCATGTGCACGCACATATATACTCCTGATCCCCTCTTTTTTTAAAGGAGAGTCTTTGAACAAGACTATATATGTGTGTGTCTGATCACCACAGGAGGGAGCTGACAGAAGTGGCTAATTCAAGAGATGCCTGGGCCAATCACAGCACGCTGCAGAGTACCGCCGTTCAACAACTCCAGAAGGACAACGCCGGCCTCAGGGAAGAGCTCTTGCAGCTACGAGGGAAGAAGAAAAGAAGGGGGAACCAGATGGAGACGGGACGAGCAGAAGAGAGACGGAGAGCGAGTGATGAGTTCCGCAGAGAATCAGATTCCGCTAGAGAGAGTCGAAAAAGAGCTCTTTGAAACACAGCTCCAACTTGAGGCCAAAGTGTGTATACACTTACCTGCACACCCCATAATGTCTAAACAACAGAACAATAGGAGCAAGTGCAAGAATTCAATTAAGTTTTTCCGTTTTTAGTAACATTTAAATTTTGCCCTTATAGCTACATACTGCTACCTTCCCTTTAAGTTTTTGGTTTCGACAGTGTAAGGAGCTTGAGGGTCTGCGAAGCTGTCACGACAGGAGAGCGAAAAGAATGCAAGCTTTGCAGGCTAGTCAGACTCTGTTGGAAGAGCAACTTCGAACATACACCTCAACTGAGACCAAAAGGTAAGAAGAGGCCTTCTCCTTATAATTTCGTAATACGGGCCTCATACTACACTGCTGCCACACAAGCAGGGATAAATACTAATTTCTATTGCGGCTAGAAAGTCACGGCCTCAATATGGTACTGATAGTTATGTGGACGTATGTGCGACCATATGCGTACTGAAAGGTTTGCTTGATGGAGTTCTGTGTTTTCATCAGTGGATTTTGGGTGAGTTTTGGGAAAAGCAGTGTTTGATAATGGTACATCGGGGATATAAAGGGAGTGCAAACAATAGGTAGAATGCAGTTGGACACAAATCATGGCTGCTAAAGTTGCGATACTTTTGCCGGTATACTGTGCTTTCTTGATATTTGGGAGCATGTGTGCTGCTGTCGGTTGCTTGACTGTGGTTGTTGACGCCGTCAATGGAACCGATAATGCTACGTGTCTTCTCCCCAAATCGGATACAAAGTGTCGATCCCTTTCATTTGTGGCTGATTACCTGACCCAGAGGGAGATGGTAGAGATTGTGATAGAGAGTGGAGAGCTGAATCTCACAGGACCTGTGGACTTCACAGAGTACCACCACCTCACCATCTCTGGCCACAGTAGTCTGACACTCATTACCTGCAGGGGATCAGGTGCAGGACTAGCCTTTGTGGATGTCGGGGACCTGGCACTGCATTCCCTGGTTATTGAGGGGTGTGGGGCTGAGAGGAACAGCACCGGTGTTGATCCTGGACTCCAAATGAAACAGAGCTTCTCAGAGTTGCCATCTACCTCCTCAACTGCACCGACGTGACCATCCACAGACTGGACATCCGGTCCTCAAATGGGACGGGACTCTCACTGTACGACACTAATGGAACTGTTGACATCAGCTACTGTAACTTCACCGACAACAAACTGCGTGAGAATTCATTTGAACCAGGAGGTGGCGGAGTACGTATAGAGTTCACCATCTGTACTCCTGGCATAGTGGGAAACTGCTCTGGCAGTATTCACAGCAGCAACTACACCATACAGAACTGCAACTTTGAAGATAATTCAGTCACATTAACTCGCAGCATGATGGCAGGGTCTACCTCTAAGACTGGAAAAGGTGGAGGACTTTATATAAGTCTTGGGTCTAATACCTTCGACAACAATTTTACCATAATAGGTTGCTATTTCTCAAATAACTCTGCAGATATTAGTGGCGGTGGTATGGTTGTGGAATTTTTGGATTCGGTTCAGGGCAATGTGCTAACTGTGAACGATACAGACTTCAGTGATAACAGTTGCCCTGCCTGTAGTGGTGGGGCGCTAACAGTCGCGATGCTTCTCAAGGACAACAATAATCAGAAACTAGCGGGAAACACTTTTCTCTGTGTCGACTGCACGTTCAGTGATAACACTGCATATGTGGGCGGTGGAGTGGCCCTGTTTTCCACTAAACTCACTACAACCGTCACCGAAAACAAGGCCACTTTTTCCCACTGCCATTGGACCGCCAACAAATCACCCTTGGGAGCAGCTGTGTACATATCGCCCGAGCTGGGGGACTTCACAAAACAAGGATACACACTTAAACCTCTCTTTACCGACTGCAGTTTCTGGAACAATTCGGCATATCAACATTTGGAGGCGGTTGGGGTTAACGTGACCGCATCGTCTGTTGGAATAGGTGTTGTTTTTATCTGCGAGATGCATGTTAGATTCGAAGGGGAGACGTTGTTTTCGAATGGTAGGGGATCTGCTCTCTATCTGTCAAACGGTGTTGTTGAGTTTGGGGAAGGATCTTGGGTCGAGTTTGCCAATAATATGGGGCATAACGGAGGAGCTATTGCAATGTATGGGTCGTCAGCTTTTCGCATCAGCAACAACTCGGAGTTTTACTTCTGCAACAACTTTGCATTTTTTCCTGGCGGCAGCGATATATATGCAGAGATCAATACCGACTTACAAATGCCTCTTCAAAACTGCTTTGTTGAATCTCTGGATCAAGACAACCCCAGAACAAATTCAGAGTTGTGGTTCGATGGTAACATTAAGGAAAATGTAAGCAGGCATGCTATATATGTTGCTTCTTTTCAGGCTTGCAAGATGATTTGCTCTGAATCTGAAGAATCTCTTGGTAGCGTCTTGAACTGTACTGCTACGTTCTACATCAATGCATCGCTGATAGGAACACCACCGAAAAGGTTTATTCTACACGATTCATACCCTCTGCAGGTAAAGCCTGGTATACCACACCGTCTAAATCTTACAGCGCTGGACGAAAACAATGCTACACTCAGCGATGTCACATATGAAGCAACTAGCTACGACAGTAAGTGTCTGTCTGTGGATCTGCAAGTCGAGGACGATACTGTGGTTGTGTATGGAGCACCGGGTACCACTGGAGCTGTGCATTTGGACATTCATTCTGTGTCGCTCTCTGTGGATGTCACCCTCGGCCCCTGCCCCCCGGGCTATCATTTCGAAGACAACAAATGCAAATGCGAATCTTCACGCTACTTGGGATTAGAAGGGTGCAGTCCGGTTTACCTGAGGCACGGTTATTGGGTGGGGAACTGTTCCAGTGAAGGTATCACACTCTGTACTACATATTGTCCCTTTGGTTTTTGCTCTTACAACAAGGTGGACCCGGCAAAGAGTCTGCACCCCATGCCTAACGATTCTACCCTGCTGGACAGCTCTATCTGTGGACCGCACAGAACCGGTCCTGTCTGCAGCAGATGTGTGGAAGGACGCTCGGTCTTTTTCCACTCGTGGAAATACAGATGCGGCCCTCAGAATCTTTGCTTCTTGGGCTGGTTCTTCTATCTGGTTTCTGAGATTTTTCCCCTCACGCTCGTGTTTGTACTCATTCTAGTCCTAAATGTTACCTTCACGAGTGGCCATCTCAGCAGCTTTGTCCTCTTTGCACAGATCCTGGACTCTCTCGAGACAGATATCGATGGAGAGGTAGAGTATCCACGGTATATTGAAGTAGTTCGGACAACCTTCACGTTCTGCTACCAGTTTTTCAACATGAACTTCTTTGCGTTGGAGAGACTGTCGTTCTGTCTGTGGAAAAACGCAAACGTGTTGGACGTGATCCTAATGAAGTACACCACAGTCGGATTTGCCCTGGTTCTGGTTTTCCTCACTATCTTTGTAGTCAGATGCAGGTGCTTTCGACTCCAAATATTGCACACCCCCAACAGTGTCCTAATTCACGGTCTCTCTGCTTTCTTCATACTCTGCTACTCGCAGTGTGCCCGCACCACTTTCCACATCCTCAACTACTTCTGCCTCTACTCCATGGACCAGAAATGCGAGGACAAGTTTGTGTATCGTGTCGGGTACATGACATACTTTAAAGGGGAGCACGTAAAGTATGCCTCCACGGCTGTGGTCGTATTGATATTCATGGTGATGCTCCCTCCCATTCTGCTAATGGTGTACCCACTGGGGTTCAAGGTTTTGGGACTCTGTAGGCTGAGTGAGTCGAGGCTATCTGCGGTTCTGTGGAGATTGATGCCTATCCAACTTCTCGATGCATTTCAGAGTTCCTTCAAGGACGAGTATCGATTCTTTGCCGGACTCTATTTCCTCTATCGCGCTCTTATTCTCGGGGCTTTTGCCTACGCGCGAACTCTCACTTCGTTCTATATCGTGGTTCAGATACAGCTCACGGTTGTGTTAGCGCTCCACGCCATCTTCCAGCCCTACAAGAGCAGGAGGCATAACATTGTCGATGCACTCCTCTTCACAAACCTTGCCTTCATCAATGGAATAACTCTGTCCAACTACATGGCTAGCTTGGTCAACAGCATAAAGGGAAAAGCGGGCTCTATCATTGGACTGGCCGGGCTGCAAAGCCTGTTAATTTCCCTACCCCTACTCATTGTCATCATGATTGGATTGGAAAAGGCAGTAGGTGCTTACAAGAAGCGACGGAGGATGAAAATGTCACACTCTGAGGGGTTTAAGGAACTTCCTCCTTTAAGGGGGGATGAAACTCCATATCAGAGAATACAGTAACGTTCTGAACACTATAATAAACACACACGTTGAATGTAAGTTTTAATGCAAACATGTTTGTGAATGGTGTTAGTCCCTATATTGTTTTGCTTATGAAAAGGTGTAGTTTTCTGTCAGTGTGGCTACCATTTCTGTAGGAGTTTGTCATGCTCGCTACTGCGAAGACTTGGTAGATCTCTCAAGTCATTTCTTCTCTACACATCAATTTACGGTTGACTGCGTGGAGCACGACACACAGTAGAGGAAGAAGAATCAACACAGCCTGTACCACTGCCAGCACGTTTATTACAACCTGCGAACTCTTAACTCACTAAAGTCCTTGGTGGCGTAGTAGTAAAAAGGTAATGATGTTGATGGAGGCGAGATTTGCGAATAGAAGTGTGTCGATGATGTTGTGCTTCTTTTCCTTGTGCGGCTGGAAGATTGCCTGTACAGTAAGAGCAATGATCAACTGGAGCTGGGCTATGGAGTAGAATTGTAGCCAGGACTGACAAATCACATGTATTCCCAATATGACGGTGCGGTGGAGGAAGTACAGCCCGGCAAACAGGCGATATCTGTCCTTGAAAGAACTCTGAAAAGCGTCCAGGAATTGTATGGGCATCAACCTCGACAGAAGGTTTGCTAGTTTCGACTCGCTCAGTTTGCAACGGCCCAGCAGCCTGAACAGCAGAGGGTAGGTGATGAGGAGGAAGGGAGGGATGGCTATCATGAACACAAAGACGATTATTGCAACAACTGCATACTTTACGTGGTCTCCTTGAAAATAATTCCAGTCTCCCATGCGATTCACGGCATATCTCTCACAGTCAAAGTTTTCAGTATAGAGGCAATTAAAGTTGAGGAGGTGAGCTGTAACCCTGACGCTCTGCGCATAGCAAAGTACAAAGAACGCAGTGAGTCCGTGTATTATGACACTCTTGGAAGTTTGAAACTTTGTAAAGATTCTGCTGCGTAGGAATCCGTGCCTTGCCAAGAAGATGGTTAGTAGGACAAGAGCTAGGGCCACACCCACTGTGACGTATTTCATTATCATGACGTCTGCAAAACCCGACCCTTTCCACAGACAGAAGGACAGCCCCTCTGTGGTAAAAAAGTCCAAACTGAAAGGATTGTAGATGGATGTCACTATTTCTTGGACGATTTCGATGCCACGTGGGAGTTGAATGTTTCGGTTGCCACTGAAACTGATCGGTTGGAGGATTTGAGCGTAGAAAACGAAACAGTTGACGTTTCCGCTAGTGAAGCTGATGTTGAAAAAGAGAATGACGAAAAAGAGGAGGGTGAGGGGGAGAATCTCTGTAATTATGTAAAAGAACCATCCCAAGTAGCACCATTTTTCTCCACCACACTTGTATCTAAAAGAGTTGAAATAAACTGAGTGGTTTGGGGCACATTGCCCGCACATTCGACCGGTTCTCGTGGGTCCACACAAACTTGAGTCCAGTAGTGAGGCTTTGCTCTTCAGTGGGTGATGCCTATATTTAGGGTGAATGTCGTGGTAGGAGCAAAACGCATCCGGGCAAATTGACGTGCAGAGCTTTGTCCGATTTTTCTCTGAACACTGCCCAATCCAGTAGCCTTGCCTGATATATACAGTTGGATTGCACCCTATGAGACCAAGGTACTTGTTTGCTCTGCATTCGCACTTTCTATCTCGCCAGTTGTAGCCGTACCCTGGCTGACAATCAGCCAGAGTCACATTGACAACCACAATAGTGTCGGCTGTGCAGAGGCTCAGCTTTGCCGTTTTGTGTGCGGGTCCTAGAAGGGTGATGGTATTGTTTGAGACCTGCGTAAAGGGCTTGTCTATAGTCACATCCTGTGACTGGGTGGATGCTTCGTACACTACTTGTGAGAGGGTTGTTCCAGCCTCATCAGTGACTGCAAGATTCAGTTGATACTCTGCCCCTGGAATTATCGCCACTGGGATTGGTTCGTGGAACTCAAACTGCTTTGGAGGTGTGGCAAGTATTGGAACATTACCTTTGCCGGGACTGCAGTCCCCCGTCAAGTTACCGATATTGAAATTGGCTATACAGTTCAAAATACGTTCGGGGCATTTCAGTTCCGATATGCTAATGTTGGGACAGAGCAGTTGGCAAGGCTGAAAGGTTGTTGTGAAAATGGCAGCTCCACTGCTGTTGGCTTTGTTGCCGTCAAAATTGAGCCAAGTCGAGTTGGCCCTGATAAAGTCTGACGAGGAACGAAGCAGTTGTGATACACAGGATCAATCCCAGCCTTGAAATCGACATATATAGCTCCACCCTTGGAGAAGGCACTGTTGTTGGTAAAAGTGAAATTCGAGTGATTCTTTATCTGAAGCATTGAGGCTCCATACATTCCGATGGCTCCACCGCTGTGTGCCACGTTGTTTTCAAATAAGACGCTCGATTCTTTGCCGAACGCCAGGACACTGTTTGACAGATGCACCGCTGAACCTTGGTTATTCCTGAAGACAGTTTCCCCCTCAAAGACTACTGTAAACTCACTAATGAACAATGCACCGTACCCCACCGACAATATCTTAAATCCGGGTGTCCTTTTCTGGTGGTATATGTTCCTGACCGCCTTGTTTGAGTCAAAAGTGCAGTCAGTAAACAGCGGAGAAGAGAGAAATCCGTCCCTGGTGTAGTCCCACACTCCTGGGGAAATAAACACAGCAGCTCCCGTTGGCGCTTTGTTTCCTCTCCAGGTACAGTTGGAGAAGCTTATTTGGGTCAAGTTTTGGGGGGTTTTGGTACTTTTTGTTACGTAAAGAGCTATCCCTCCGCCGATATTTGCTACGTTGGCTGTAAAATTGCACTCGCTGCAAAAGAAGCTGTTGTCCTTTGGAACCCTTGCATCATCCCCTGAGAATTCATAGAACATTGAGTCAATGACAAGTCCACCGCCACTGCAGGCCGTACATGAGCAGTTATTCTCGGAAAAACTGGACGAAGTCACAGAAACAGTGTTTCTTTGCACAGAGTTTATGAATTCGACAACCATTCCATTACCACCGAAAGTTGCTACATTATACTTGAACGTGCATCTGTCTATGGTGAATGTGTTGTCGGCAGCATTGGAGCCTATGCTAATGTATAGACCACCCCCTCTTCCCAGTCTTGGTGTGACTGTGTTTATGAAGGGAGATATGTATCGCTGCCTATCGGGCGGGCAGTAGACGTTGTTACTTAAAAAATTGCAGTTCTGTATGGTGTAGTTGCTGCTATGAATACTGCCAGAGCAGTTTCCCACTATGCCAGGAGTACAGATGGTGAACTCTATACGTACTCCGCCACCTCCTGGTTCAAATGAATTCTCACGCAGTTTGTTGTCGGTGAAGTTACAGTAGCTGATGTCAACAGTTCCATTAGTGTCGTACAGTGAGAGTCCCGTCCCGTTTGAGGACCGGATGTCCAGTCTGTGGATGGTCACATCGGTGCAGTTGAGGAGGTAGACGGCAACTCTGAGAAGCTCTGTTTTATTTGGAGTCCCAGGATCAACACCGGTGCTGTTCCTCTCAGCCCCACACCCCTCAATAACCAGGGAATGCAGTGCCAGGTCCCCGACACCCACAAAGGCTAGTCCTGCACCGGATTCACTGCAGGTAATGAGTGTCAGACTACTGTGGCCAGAGATGGTGAGGTGGTGGAACTCTGTGAAGTCCACAGGTCCTGTCAGATTCAGCTCTCCACTCTCTATCACAATCTCTACCATCTCCCTCTGGGTCAGGTAATCAGCCACAAACGAAAGGGATCGACACTTCTCGTTGGAACTTGACTCCAAGCAATCCGTGCTATCTCGTCCCCTCTCACCATCGATATGTATTACCAGACTTTGTTCCATACACAGAACAGACGCAGACAGACTCAAAGTAGCGAGCAGTAGGAAAGCCATCTCTTTTGCTGCTTTTGCACTGTGATTACTGTTGTTTTACCCAGCTCTCGTATTTATGTACAGACAGTTTCTCTGTACACACTTTCAGTGTCAACAGTTCTGTGGGGGTGAAGCAACCCCAAAGGACCCTCTTTTTCAATAAGCCATGCTTTTCACCAATTTTCCCCAACACTCCAGAGAAAAATACAGACACTTCGTAAACCATGTAAGCACTTTGCTCCAATAGATCAAGGACTCCACCTAGCTATACAAATTTCCCCAGTGCAGCAAGCACTATTCCAGGGGAAGATACAAACATGCTAAATGCAAAAGCAAATTCATGCAGCCACTCTGCTCTAATACATCCAGAGACTCTACCTATACAAACTGCGTACAAATTTCCCCAATGCAGCTCCTCATGTACTCAATGGGAAGAAACAGGCAAGCGAAAGGCTACCCCAGCAAAAGACCTCCGTCACGAAAACAGCACAGCCGTGTGGAACGAACTGGCGGCGTATCGAGAAAAGTGCCAGCAACTGGAGACTCACTTGTAAGACTGAAAACCCTAGCACTCACCCATAGAGGGGCATTTAGTTCCTTCGTGTTGTGTGTTTAGGTTGTTTGTCATGGATATGACGGGTGCTTTATAGTCCATGTGTATGTACATCTCTGTTGTTGTTGTTGTTGTTGTTGTCAGGCAAGAGATTGAGGAGGAGCGAGACACACTGCAAGCCAAATGTCTGAGGAGTGAGAGCTGTGTGGCAGAGCTAAGGACACAACTCGAGCATGGGAGGAACGGTAAATGCATGACGTGCATGTGCGAGAGGTTCGAGGGACGACCACCCGTGATAGCTATCATCATTTCCAAACAGATCTGGAACGAAAACTTTCAGCCATTGCAAAAGCAGAAGAGGCTTCAGTTTCAGTTTCAGTGCACTCCCGGCAGCTAAAGCTCAAGGCAAGTCGCACTAGCTAATGTATATATATATATCTATTACGCTGAGGGGTGTATACAGGTGAAAGACTTGGAGAGTACTGTGTCAAAACTGAAGCAAGAAAAGACCAAGCTAATTTCTCAGCACAGGTTAGAGCTATACAAGCATGACACACTGGTAAAAGCTATAGGTATTGCAGGTAATAGCTACACAAAGTATGACACTGGTAGCTAACATCTACACAAAGAGTTGACTATAAAACCCACAATTCAAGCCAGAGCTTACTTATCTCACTCTCTGGTGTATTGTAGTTGTTCTGAGAGAGAGCTGTACAGACTGAGAGAAGAGGCAGCTAAGATGCAGGCACAAATCATGAGCCTCACTCACAGAAAGAAACTGGAGCAACTGCAGACCTTCTCCAAGGGCACAATGACCGACGAGGGGGGCTCCTGCCGCTACGACTCATCAATTGACTCGGCAACCCAAGTAGAGTCGAGAGATGCTAATACCAGAAGTGTCGGTGTCTCACCCATCAAGCTACCAGTTGGAAAAACTCGAGAAAGGTTCACAGAGGGGGTCTCCTGTAATAACGATTCATCATCAATCTCTGTGACTGACTCGGGAACTCAAGCGGGGGCTCCAGATACAGTGAGCACTGGAGTTTCACCCATTAAACCACCACCTCGACAAACTAGAGAGAACTCTACACAAACCTCTGCATCTGCGGAGAGAAGGATACCGGAGAGACAGTTGTTAAGGTCTCACAGACGTACACATTCTGAAGGAGACTCTATGTTCTACAGAAAAAGGGCCAAAGACGCTCTTAAGAGAGTTAATAAAATTTCTAAAGAGCTTCGAGATATGTCGCTACCGGTGAAAGATACGGCTGAGCGGGGAACAAAGTCGGCTAATCCCAGCGAGGGAGAAGAGAGTGCCCCTGAAATTAAGCCCCAATCTATTGGATGTCGGTGTAAAATAGTTGAGCGGATGGTGAATACTGGTAAACACATGCCTGGAGCTCAGAAATGTGCGTTCCAGCAACATGTCAAGACGCTACAGAAACATATTAGAGCCCTGAGACAACAGGTAGGAGTCAGCAAATTCCAAATATACACTTGGGGAGTTTGAAAAAGATGGTGTTAGTGTTGTGGGGCTTGTTTGCATTCCAAACCTGGCTACAGTTTTACTGTGTAAGAGCCGTAGCTAGCTAAAAGCTTTGCAGTGTTGTGTTTTGGTATCAAGCCTGGCTACAGTTAGCTACAAGCTTGATATAAGCAGAGAAAACTCGACCGAATGAGTAATATTATAGCTACCTAGCTCCATATACATTGTGTAGCTGATCAGTGCTGGGACTGCGAGACAGTGCCTGACCCAGAGACTGGAGGAGGAGAGGAGAGAGGGAGGGAAGGCCAGGGCTGAAGTCAAAGAACTGAATGTCCGTCTCCAGGGAATGAAGACTGTAGTGCAGGTGAGGCAGAAAGTATATCTATTTTCGCAGATACTTATGTTTTACGGGGCATGCATGCTGAAAAACCACATTCACAAAGGTTTTGGCTCAAAATTAAATGGCAGCATAGCACCAGGGCGGTGGGGAGAATGAAGGCATTACTCAGGGATTTCACCTATGTGTGCATGTGCTGGCCAAGTAGAGTGGTAGAACCAAACTACCACACTCATCACACTACGTACTCAGTTTATTGTGAGTGAGAGGGAGTAAAATAAACGCACAACTTGTTTTGTTGCAAGTGCTAGTTTCCTTGCTACATGTGTGAGTAGATACACGGCATTATCACAGTACTGCATACTGAAAATGCAAAAGTATGCTGTAAACAGCTACAGGTCCATGTGTGTGTTAGTCCCTGCAGAGTGAGGTTCACCGGTTGCAGGATTCAAACCAACAACTCCAGCAGAGGTTGACTTCCCTCTCAGAGACTAAGAGAGGGAGGACCGACTCTGACTGGAAGAGAATAGAGTCTGAGAAACGAGTAAGAAATAAAACCTACCTCCTGTATTAATGAAGAGTTTAGATAATTACTACTAAGGCAAGAGTTTAGCGAAATTGTGGTGTGGTTATAGGCGCTGTCTGAGAAGTGTTCAGTTTTAACAGAGTCAGTCAGATCCATAGAAGAGAGAGTACAGCAGAAGACCTGTGAACTTACTGACACTCAGGAAAGGTATAGGAAAGAATCCAGACATAATTAAATTGTTTTGCTCTATTATACTACAGGTTAGTGAGACTGGAGAGAGATGTGAGACAGAAGAGACAGCTGTTGGATAACCAGAGAGACAAGCTGAAAACACTAACACAGCAAGCTGAAGACAACCAGGCTAAAGTGGTAGGTATAATGGATTCAAGTGCAGTATCGTATTATAGGCTTCAGTTTCTCTGTTATTTGATAGCAAAGTATGGAGAGAGAGGTGAATACGCTGAAGGAATTCCTTGATCATAGCAGACACAAGGTATGAATACTATGACCTTGGTGCTGTGGTAGCTACAGAGGTTGAAGGTGTAGTCAGTGATGTGTATAATATAAAATGTTGCTGATTAGCACTCGCTTTGCTTTGTGTAGGTCGACACTCTTCAAATGCAACTGACGAGAGAGAAAGAAGATAAAACGAAGGCCCTGAAATTGCTCAGCAGCTGTCAGAGGGAGCTTTCGCATACCGTGAGTAACAGTTCAGCAGATGATTGAGCAATAGTATTCACATGGTATTTAAAAAAGGATGCTGAAATAACATCACACCCATTTATAGTATAGTATAGTATATGTGGGAGTGTCATGTCACGTCTAGCTATAATATAGCTTCCATTCAACTTCCTGTGTTCTTGGTATAAGGTTGTGCAGTTGGCCGTTGATCAAGAAGACTCTAAAAAGAAGCAGAAGCAACTAGAGCAAGTGAGAGAGTCTCACGAACTACAACTGAAGACGCTGAATGAGAAACATGCAGAGAAAGTGGAATCTTTTCACCAGAGGCTCAGGAACAGAGAGAAAGAAATGAAGGACCAACTCAAGCAGAAAGAGCTGTTTCTAAGAGAGCACAGGCAGTTTATTAAGGTATGTACGTAACTGGTAGCTATTTTGATAATGTGCTAGCCCGAGGGTGTGGTTGTTGTTACACAGGAGTTGGCAGCGGAGGTAGAGGAGTGTGCAAGACAAAAGAGACCAGAGCCAAGTAACGAAGACACTTCAATGTCTGCTTCAGTGGAGGTATCATCTCGAGTTAGAGAGATAGCAAGATCAACTCTCCACCTCTCCGATCTGGAAATAGATGATCTATTCTCAGATGACTGTGATCACCAACAGGTATATATAGGAAACTAAGGAGCACTGTGAATTGTCATGTGTGTGCTACTATAATATAGGACGGGACTGAAGAGCCTCTGATTGGAGATTTAGAAGACTGTTTATCAAGGGTAAGAGCATCTAGAAAAACGGCCACGGTTTCAAACGTTTGCATTTCTTTTTCAGCTTCCTTTTGCAACCAACTTAGTGAAAAAGTTTACGAGGATATTATTTTAGCTCTAGCACTAGCAGGGAGCTAGCAAATGAATGCTTCTGTCGCTAGCTACTGCTTTTATTCACCGATAGGTAGGGAAAGCGGGCGCGACTTATTCATCGTCTTGCTAGCGCATCTTAGCAACACATAGACAGAGTTTTGTAGTTAGCTAGTGTAGTTGGTCGTTTGCAGAGAACTTTGCAGTTGCCCGCTAGTCACTGGAGAATCCGCCTGCAGATCGCGAGTGAGAATGAAATCATGCCGAGCAATATGGTACGTAGCTATTATGTCTAGCTAGCTACTGCAAACGGTTGGCAAGCGCTAGCTAGCTGCATAGTGATCATGCCAGCCACAGATCTCGCAGCCTATGGCGTTTTTCTTGATTGACAGCAGGGCTTCAGCTCTCTGAACTAGCTATGTAGCTATCCCCTTCGAGCCTTCACACAAGATTGTGTCGTCCCGAGCAAAATTACTGTCGCTTGCATCAAGGTGTAGCTTGTCGAAGATTAGCTCACCACACAACCTGTAGTTAGACTTTTGCTGCTAGCTTGCCTGTTTGCACTGGAGCGAGCTAGTCCGTATAGCTTAGCTAACGTAAAGGGGGAGTGGCCGCCCATTGTCACATGATTCCCGGCCGAGGCGACGATGGCTGCTGCAGGCGTTGTTTTCCCTCTGCCACTGGTGAGCTAACGAGGTGACAGCCACCCGCCAGAATGGTTGGAAACAAAGGCAAGCCCCTCGTGTGTGCGTACGTGTTCCCACATGGTTAGTTTGACCACCCGGTCGTGTGCACACACAGGCAACAAAAAACAATCAACAGCTACTGCTGGCTCAGCCTCGGCACCCTCAGAAGAAGCCACCGTGGGGGAAGACGAGGAGGCCACAGAGTCCGAGGGTGATGGCAGCTATCCCGTCCAAGAACAGCTACACGACCAAGAGTACGTTATATACTAGTACCTGCATGCATGGTGGTTCTTGCATGGATTTGGGAGTCTAATATATAGGTGTTTATACAGCTTGAAGGCCTTGCTGCATCCCAGCCTTGTTCTTCAGGGAAGGGAAGCAGCAGTGAATGTGAAGTAGTCGTGTTTTTACGCTCACCATTAGTCGTGTATTTATATCATGTTGCTTGTACGCTAGTGCAGTATATGAGGCAGAGGGGAAATGTGTAGCCTGGTGGTGTAAGTGAGAGATTGGGGACACAATCATGCAAATGGAGGGGGGAAATGTCTATAACGCAATCCATGGGACGGCATAAGAGCCGATACATGTGTTTGGCTTGTACAACTACACCTGACCCACCAGCTAGCTATGCATGTATCAATAATGTATAGCTGATGTGACTTCAATGAACTATACTCGTATGACAGGTCGTTGGGGTACCGCAGCCAGTGTGTGTATGCTCTGTACAAGCTACCACGCACCGAAGAACACCCCCAAAATCTCGCCGTGAAGACGGAACAAAGAGAGGAGAGGGACGAGCGACTACTACACTGGTACCCAACAGTCGCCTGTTCCCGAAGATGCACAGCAGCCGGCGGAACCAACGCCTCCCGACAACGCTCACAGTGCAACACCGGAAACATCTTCTGCTGTTCTTCAGAAGATGCAGCCCGTGTTCCCCCGCCCACAATCGCGCTCGCAAGTTTACCATCACGTCGCAGAGCAGGAAACTCCTCCCCCCAGTCTAGCTACTACCAACTGCCTGCACCGAGCCTCCAAGGATACATCTATGCCAAGCTAGTCCTTGCGCTCCAGTTTTTCGTTGCTCTTGCCGGACCTGAAACCATCCCCATTCCCAACATATGCCCATTGCAAGGCTAACGGAATACTTCACGAGCGAGGCAGTGATAACTGATGTCATTCCGAGAGAGGCTGGCTGGTTCCCCTATGTCCCGCGGCCCCCTATAATTAGGGGTTTTGACGTGGGTCTATTGGGGCCTGATCCGGGCGGAACTCTCGATCCTGCTACCGCTAACACCGACGAGAGTTATTACGACTCAGAGATGGCCAAATATTGCACCAAAGAGGCAATCGTGGACGAAGTTGTCCCACAATAGTGAGGGACTGAAGACCATTCTGCCACGTTAGCGGCTACACACATCTACTCTATTGTGACTCTATTATATAATGTTCCAAAGTGCCCAAGTTATCCCCCTTTTGTTGCTTACCCTCATATTATACACACTACCCCTGAAGTACACTGCTAGTGCTGCTATAATATTATGTCTTACTGATGTAATGTACATGGATGATGCAATGATTCTTTGTTGTGGCGCCATACCAAGACACCTGACTGCAAAAACAAACAATGAATTTAAGCCTGACCACAGGCATGCCTGCGCATGAATGCCGCACCACAAGAAATTCATTCACCTACAGTATAGTATAATACACACATCATGGTCACCACTGTCTAGACTTTGTTGAAGGCAGCGATGTCCACAGATTGAACGTGGTCCTCAAAAGCACTGATCTTTTCTTCCAGAAAATCGGTTCCTACCTGCAGGGAGAAAGAGAAGGAGCTAAAAACCAATCCATAGACGCTCTGTCTTGTATCAGTATAACTCTGTGTGGCCAATGAACCTACCTTGTCGTCTTCAACTACACACGAGATTTGCAGTTTCTTTATTCCATAGGCGAGAGGGACAAGCTTGGCTGTTGAACAAGAGGGAGGTATAGAGATTGAGCTTCACTATGACTGTACTATATATCAGTGTATGGAGACCAGATTTAGTGTACATGTACTTACATGCTCCCCACAGAAGTCCGTCAGCTTCAACACTCCTCACCAGCTTTTCAACTTCCCCATATCTGTGTGTCAGTAGCATATTAACAGTGTATACATTCCCTATTGGAGCTCTACCTGGACCGGCGGAAGTCGTGTAAACAGATATACAGTAACCCCACTACTTATGGCATACTTTTCTTATGGGACATAAGCTCAGAAAAACATGTGGTTAGACTCGGAATAGCGCGCGGATTCCATTGCTGCATGAATTTCTGAAATTGGATGAAAAAATAAGCAGTTGTGGGTGGGGAGTTTTCGAGGGTCCAGGTGAAGTCAAATAGACTTTAAGGGTAATTTGTCCCCCTGTTGCTCTCAACAAACAGTGGAACAAAATACCCACTCACCAGTTTCGTCGTCCCAGGGCTTCACGTCAAGAATTATGTTTGATTTGGCAATTGGAGGTGGCTCTATATAGAGTAAAACAGCACCACATGAGCTTATTGGCTTTGCTCAATAGCTCAGAGGCTTACTATTCTTCTTCTTCTTCTTTGCCTCTTGCTCTTTCTTCATCTCCTCCCGCATTTTCTAAAAAGAGACCACCACCACCCACAGTAGGTGAGTTGGGCAACTCACAGGCACGCATATCATCTTACCTCATCTTCCTCATCATCGTCGAAAAGAGTGCAATAATTCTCGTCGCTCTTCGTCCTCCGCAGCTGCCGGTCCATTTGTAGCTCCCCCTTTTGAACCGTACTCCTCAACGGGCTTTTGAACCCCAGGAAAACTGCACAATACAACCATCAACCCGGGAGTCTAATTATGACCTAGAGCTCACGTACGCTTTCTGTTCCTGGGTCAGAGTAGGACGAGATGTGGTTGTACCAGCGGAGGGCGTGGTTAAACTTGGCCGGTGGGGACCCCGCTAGGCACTGGAACACGGCTACGTCCGCTTGAGAAGGGACGAACCTACGTATGTGTGGTGATGGTGATTCATAACGGCCCACACGAAGTGCTTTCGCCTGTTTCTCGGGTGGCCATATCGACCGTCTTACCCTTCTATGTAGCTCCAGTCCTGCAGATAAGAATTGAGGCTTTCCAGCCCGGCATCCGACTTCAGGTTACCGAATCCCATCTTCACCGAATACCACACCGCTTTAATTTGCTCTGTGATGTTGCCCATTTTCCACTGTTTCTCGCTATCGAACAGAAGCCACACCTTCTCTCTGTGCAATGGCGGGCACAAAACACTCGAAGGCTAGGCTGCGCGTGCCGGGGGGCACGGTTATGACGAGCCACGTATCAAAATTCGCGCCAACATATAGAGCGCTATAGTTTCCAGAACGTTCTAGAACGTCGCTGAGTACAACACGTGTGTATAAAGCGCGCACATGATACTTCACGCATTGCGCCATATTCTTACCCGCAGATAAAAGAAAGCGCATGTGGAACGATAATCATTCATAATCAGGGATTATTGTTGGAGGGTCCAGGAAATGAAACGCCTTTCACTGCATTCAGGACTTCATTCAGAGGACTAGCCTGTATACGCAACAGAATACGTGAGAGAATAATCGTGTTATTCAGTGAACTTTGCGTTAGAGATAGACTGCTCACCGTAGGAACGGTCTTGATGCGGTAAGCCAGCAGAGCCTGAGTCAGAGAACTGGACAACTGGAGAGCCATTTCAGCATCCTCTTCACTGTTTATAGTAGACAGAGCCTTGGGAACAAAGAACATGTGCACTTTGAATGAACCAAATGCATATGCATACAATATTTTCTTTTTCATCACGTCATACTGACAGTTAACGGGCAAAGTGTGCAATTAATTTTAGTCCAGCGAAAAAATTTTTTTTTTTTTTTTTTTAAAAAAAAAAAAAAAACCCCGGGGGGGGGGGGTTTGGGGGTGATGGGGGGCCGGCCCCCAAAACTTTTTTTTTTTAAAAAAATAAAAAAAAAAAAAAAAAAAAACGGCAGATTAAACCGCGGGTCTTGACTCACCAAATTTCCTATCCTCTCC
>CASHTH010002927.1:0-26843 GCA_030341885.1 Geodia barretti
AAACGTTACAAGCAATTTAGGCCACCCGAAGTCTTCACTGCACTCTCCAGCTATGAGTAGAACGTTATTCGGATGATTAATTGGTCTGTCCCTCCCCCCCCACTTTGCTTGCTAAAGTTAATGTGTGGGCCCACCGTTACAAACCATGCGCACACCTAACAACCCTCATTATATATGGGTTTGGTTTGGAGGTATCGTGCATGGGTACAGCGGCCCTAGCATTGCCAATAATTAGCGGGGCAACTACATTGCATGGCTCTTCCCATAATTATGGGGGCGCTGTGCCTCATCACTTATCATAATGCTAACAGGCTGATCGCCGTAAGCCCGGCATATGCCAGGCTTAAACAAATATTGCCCCTTGCCCCAAGCCCAGGACCCCCTACTATAACTTTGGTTTCACCTTATTACGCATAGGACTTACAAGCACGGCGACCTAATCAACCCCATGACCCTGCACGAAGGCCCACATCAAAGATATTGGCCAAAGATAAGAGTTGGATAGGTGAAGAGTATAGCAGATAGGTGGGGATTGAAATGAGTGAAACAATGGGTAATTGAGGGAGGGAATAGAAAAGAAAATGAGGCACACGCTGGCCTCGCCAACTGAGGAACACGCTGTCCTCGCTGCCTTACCGCCACCTGCGCGACGTACTGCAGCACTGGGAGCTGCCTGCGTGCCTGCCACTGTGCTCCCATTTCGCACACGTGGCTGCGGTAATGTCCATGCCAGTTGCGAGTCCTGAGTACTCTACCAGTGGCGAGGGTGGGGCTCCCCAGCCTCCCCAGCCTAGCAACGGTATTGTCCCCCCATTTACTTTCGTCTAATTGTTCATTTACTCCATCCAAGAGCACTTAGTAGGGTCCCGCCTACTCTTTCACTGCGCACTCGCCAGCTATAGTCAAGGTATTCAGGATGGTTGGTTGGCCTGTCCTTCCCCCCACTTGCTTACTAAAAGTACAAACAATTTAGGCCACCCTATTCTTTCACTGCACTCTCCAGCTATAGTCAAGGTATTCAGGATGGTTAGTTGGTCTGTCCTTCCCCCCACTTGCTTGCTAAAAGTACAAACAATTTAGGCCACCCTATTCTTTCACTGCACTCTCCAGCTATAGTCAAGGTATTCAGGATGGTTAGTTGGTCTGTCCTTCCCCCCACTTGCTTACTAAAAGTACAAACAATTTAGGCCACCCTATTCTTTCACTGCACTCTCCAGCTATAGTCAAGGTATTCAGGATGGTTAGTTGGCCTGTCCTTCCCTCCACTTGCTTGCTAAAAGTACAAACAATTTAGGCCACCCTATTCTTTCACTGCACTCTCCAGCTATAGTCAAGGTATTCAGGATGTTTAGTTGGCCTGTCCTTCCCCCCACTTGCTTGCTAAAAGTACAAACAATTTAGGCCACCCTATTCTTTCACTGCACTCTCCAGCTATAGTCAAGGTATTCAGGATGGTTAGTTGGTCTGTCCTTCCCCCCACTTGCTTGCTAAAAGTACAAACAATTTAGGCCACCCTATTCTTTCACTGCACTCTCCAGCTATAGTCAAGGTATTCAGGATGGTTAGTTGGTCTGTCCTTCCCCCCACTTGCTTACTAAAAGTACAAACAATTTAGGCCACCCTATTCTTTCACTGCACTCTCCAGCTATAGTCAAGGTATTCAGGATGGTTAGTTGGTCTGTCCTTCCCCCCACTTGCTTACTAAAAGTACAAACAATTTAGGCCACCCTATTCTTTCACTGCACTCTCCAGCTATAGTCAAGGTATTCAGGATGGTTAGTTGGTCTGTCCTTCCCCCCACTTGCTTACTAAAAGTACGAAAAGTTTACTACTTCCTTTCTCCCACCGCAGATCTATCGGGGATGGTTGATCGTGTAGAGGTGTTACTGGTGATGGTGGGAGAGTGTGAGGGTGTGATGGAGGAGGGGGAGGGGAGGATGAGTGGGTGTGGTCCCATCGGAGCCGACCCGGACAGACTGGTTCAGCAACAGGAAATACTGGATGTGAGTTAAAACCATGATACGCAATGCCACCTGAATGCAACTGCAAATGATGGGTATATATGATAGACCACTCAACAGAACAACAGTTGTACAATACATGCCTTATACACTGTGTCTGTTGTTTATTTCCCACCATAGACACTGGACGGTGAGCTAATGGAGAAGAAGAAGGTTCCGGAAGACCTGAGAACCGAGGTCATGAATATCATCAGAGACTGTGCCGAGGGAAGTGGGGCGGAGCTCCGGGGGAGGTTGGAGGACCTGCAAAACCGGTTTGACGGGTTGTGTGGGACCTGCTACGAGGCTAAAGAGCTGTGTGAAGAGGCAACTGCTGACATGCAGGTACTTAGGAATAGGGGCTGTAGGAGATGGTGTACAAATCTTTGCCAACTGCTCTCAGACGTACAAGAAAAGCGAGAAGATATTTCTGGACTGGTTGGAGAAGGCGAGTAATAAACTGGGAGAGAGAACTGCAGCCAAGAAGCCCATTGGAATCATCCACTCTGAGGCTGAAGACTTCTCGGTGAGTGAAGGGTTAAATTCTTCTTGAGTTCGCAAATGGTTTGTAATGGGTTAAATTGAGGTGTAAACTTATCTGTAACATTGTAAAGGTTAAAGTCCTCAACATTATTTGTCAGTGGTATAGCAGAGGGTTAAATGAATATATGTAGTACATAAGGAGTTAAATCTCTTTCCACAGGATTTCATGAAGGAAATGGAGCAACATAGTGAGGAATACGGGCAGCTGCGTTGCCTTGGCAACAGACTTGCCGCGAAATACAAACCCAGCGATGCACTGGATGAGATGATGTCATCATTACATCATCAATGGGAGGAGTAAGTGAGAAAATTTCTCCGATGAAAAATTTTACCGATCTTTGAAAATTTTAGGTTTGTGTCAAAGTTATTTGGTCATTTGGAGAAGCTACACTCGCTGGCAATGAAGTGGGACGGGTATGAAAGAGACGTGAAAAACCTGTTGAACTGGATCATGAGCGAGGCAAACCGGTTTAGCGGGGAGGTAACCAGTAGAGGGGACAAGGGAGTGGAGGACCACATCCACTCGTGCAAGGTATGCAGGAACGAGATCATTATGAAAGTATGCCAATGTATGTGTAGTGTATGTATGTAGCTATGCACTCAAAGAATTGACCGCTGAATGGAAACATTTGTATAGTAGGATACTATTTTATCATCAAATGTTTTGGATCATTATTTTCTCACTTTTGTTACTCACCACATCTGCATCTGTGTGTAATAATGTGTAGGTACTGTATGTACGTAGTATGCTACAACACAAAGTCACCAAATCAAAAAAAAACTTCTGTCTCCAAAATTCTGGCGTGTAAAATGTACAGCACGATGCCATCTGTATATGAGAATTTTTTCTCTCTCTCTCTTCAGTTATTCTCTGAAACTCTGGAGGGGAAGAAGGAGGACGTCACCCAGATACAATCTCTGGCCGACGAGCT
Organism: Geodia barretti; assembly: GCA_030341885.1. Taxonomy (NCBI): domain Eukaryota; kingdom Metazoa; phylum Porifera; class Demospongiae; order Tetractinellida; family Geodiidae; genus Geodia; species Geodia barretti. Next base: position 3,476 of record CASHTH010002927.1, read on the forward strand.
GAGGTTAGAAGACGGGGAAAAAACCAACGGGACTTGCGACGTCGACTCTCGGTGAGTGGGCGTGTCCGGTGGGCATGGTCTGGTTACCATGACAACCCCAACCCCCTCCCCCTGTAGTTGGAACGATGTGAATCAGCACTGGACGTCTCTGTGCAAGTTGCTGCTGGAGACTCTGATTAGACTAGAGGCTACTTATGCTGAGCTACAACACTTACTTATGATCAGGTATATACGTTTATATACAGTAATGTAACCTGTAAAATTGATTTGTTTTTCCTGAAAAAAACAGGTCAGACGAGTTTGACTGGCTTGAACACAGTGAAAGGGAGGCGGCAGAGCAACGCTGTTGCCATGGTGATGTCGGTCGAGTGGAGGAAGAAATAGTCCGACACCAGGTGAGGGAGATTACCGGCTCGTGTGATGTTTATGATGTCATTATTACATCACCTAGCAACTGTTGTCAGAGGTTGAAGGTCACAGTAACGAGGCGGAGTTCATTCAGGAGACGGTTGAGTTCTTATTAGAGCACACCTCGCTACCTGGGAGGGAAGACGTGAAGTTGAAAGCAGCTGACTTCTCCCATCGCTATGGCGACCTTTTGAAAACACTAAAAACCTATGTTGGAAACCTAGAGGTGAATTTTAACCCCTTGCTGTCCCTTTTGATCGTCGCTGTTCTAAACTGTTTGTCACAGGAGTCAGTTCCTCTGTGGAATGAATTCAATGCCGTCAGTCAGGAGTTTGGGGAGTGGCTTGACCACGCCCACTTACAACTGACCTCTGACCTTACACAACCCGGGAATGCCATCGTCACGGAGACCAGCCTCAGGAATGTCGAGGTTTGTCCAATTACGATTGAAGGAGGGAATTTCTCGTCGTTCTGTGGTTTTGGTGCTTCGTTTTTGCTGCTTTCTGCTCATGGTCCTCCATTGTCTTTCAGTGTGCTAATTTTCATCTTCACGTCGTCTCTCTCTCTCTCTCTCTCTCTCTCTCTCTCTCATTCTCCAGCTATTACAGGAGGAGCTGGCAGGTCACGAGGGAACTTTGGACACCCTGAGAGCTCTGACTGAGTCTCTCTCTCAACTGATTCCCTCCGAGGATAAGGTAGACACACCTCGTGCTGCTAGTAGACTAGCTGGTAGTGTATTTTGAGGCTCTCTTAAGAAAGAAAGAAAGAAAGAACTACAGTGGAACTCCTCTGATCCAGACACCAATGGGACAGAAGAAAGTGTCTGTTAGTGAGGTGTCTTGGTCTTGGGGAAAGAAAATTGTCCTTACTAGAGAGGTGCCTTAGAGAGAGGTTCCACTGTAACGTAGTATAGACTGGAGCAAATCCAGACTGCATGTAATGATGTACACTATAGGAATATGTGTGTGAACTGAGAGATGAGCTGGTGGAACGGACTGGGGACGTGGCGGAACAGACTCGGGACAGATCAGAGACCCTGGAACAGCGACTGAAGAGCTGGCAGGTCAGAATGCTAGTGTTTACATTCACCTTTGACGAGTTTTAATTAAAACTTGTTTGACAGGTATTTCCGGTTGCCGAGGCCCAGGCGGTGCAGGCATTCCTGCAGCAGGTGCAGGTTGCCATGGAGGAAGGGAGTGAGGGACGGGAGGAGGGAGAGGGGGAGGGGGAGGAGAGAGAGGTCGAGGAAGAAGTTAGCTACGAACATCTGCAAGAAAAACTGAGGAGGCTTGAGGTACCTTACATGTAGTATACAACTTTCACAAACTTTGTGCAAATTTGATGAATTGCGAAAGTGTATCTCACAGACACTATAACATGTGCACAAGCTTGCCGACTGTAAATCAAAATGTATTTTACAAAACGTTGTCTCAATGTGATTCACACAAATTGTCGATTTGTTTTGTGGTTAAAGTTTTAAAATCTCTCTCACCTCAGGAGCTGCAGAGGTTGCAGCAGAGTAACAGAGACAAGCTGTCGACCATCAACCAGTCTGTGGAGAGTCCGGAGGTACAGGCCGCTCTTCAGAGGAATCCCGACATCTCTAAAGAGAGAAGCAACCTCTTGCAAGGTATGCGTGAGGAAGTAATCTCTTGTAAGGTACAGTAGGGAGGAGGTGAAAAAAGAGCATGGGTTAACTGAAAGAATGTTACTATTCCATACTCCAGCTATAGTCAAACTAATATTGATGGTTGGTTTGTCTTTTCTTCCACTCACGTTCTTTTAACAAATGCAAAATCGTTAAGACCTTTATTTAGGGGTGGAAGGGGGAAGTTGGTGTAAATGGCTAACTAAGTGAATGTTACTATTCCATACTCCAGCTATAGTCAAGCTATTGTGGATGGTTGGTTTGTCTTTTCTTCCACTCACGTTCTTTAAAGAAATGCAAAACCGTTAAGACCCCCTCGTTCGTAAGAGGACAAGGGGACGGTACAGTGAGATAAGACAAGATAATGAATGTGGACAGCGAAATAGGCAAAGATACAGATAGGGACAGCGAGATGAGGAATTGACAGTTGGTTTGACATTCTTCCACTCCACACACACCTGCCTGCAGGATGGTCCAGCATGTCAGAGGCTCTGGTCCGGAGGATCACTGCCATGAAGGCGAGAGCGGACATGATGAGAGAGGTGGAGGGTGCCTTGGGGAGGGTGTGTGAGTGTGTGAGGGAATTTGGGGAGGATGTGGAGAAGCCTCTCCCTCCCCCTCCGCTACTGGGGGCCTCGAGGGATGAGATCCTGGAGAGACAGGTCAGTGGGGAAGGGGTTAAAGTCTTGTCAATCTTTAAAGATATACAAAAGGGTTAATTTGCTGAATGTTATACAAAAGTTGGTTTGAGATTATGTTTAAAAAGCTAGTGTTGTAATTGACGACTCTCTCTCTCTCTCTGCACAGACTGCACTGTGTGCCAAGTGCCAAGAGGAGATGACTGGTTTGAATAACCTGTTTGACCGGTTTTCAACCAGTCCTGAACTGGAAATACCAGTCAGAACCACCGACAGGGCAGCTACTGCCAGAAAAGATTTCGAGGCAAGTAGAAAATTGAACGCATTTCTAAAATTCAAAATTCTAAACCCTTTTTCGTGAAGGTTGCTTCAGAAAGAGCGGAGCAGAAGGCTGAGCTGGTTGCCAGGCAACTGGAGATGTGGGCGGAGCTAAAGTCATTGTTGCCCCGCCTCTTTGGCTGGCTGCGCGGAGCTCTGTCGGAGTTGTCGTGTCTGAGGAAAATTCCTGACTTTGTCACTGAATTTTCTTCCCTGGAGAGTAGAATGGAGGTGTGTTTCCACTCTGGTTTCCTTTCATCTCTCTTTATCTGTGTGTCAGAACGAAAGGGTTAAAACACGCTGCCATTTTAGATAAAATAAGTATATATAGAGCTCTGAAGAGCTGCCCTGCATGACTTAAAGTTTGTATGTTGCGCTTCCAAATGCTCACTCTAACATGCAATTTAACCCTTGAAATAAGGACACCTTTTAGTTTTTCTAAGACCTACGTAAGAACGATTCTTGCAATAAGGACACCTCTCTAATAAAGACACCTTTTAGTTTGCATGCAATGAAATCTCACCTCACGGCAGTCTCTCATTCCCCACAGGATCTCCGAGAGCAGGTATCAGACAATGCAGACGGAGTCCATAGACTGCAGGCATTAGCAGAGGAGCAACTCGCCAGTGACGACCATCCTGGTGTTAGGGAGATGAAGAAAAAGTTATCGCGAGTCGAGGAAAAGTGGCAGGCACTTAACGAGGGGGTGGAGTCTCTCGTGGTTGCCGTGGCACCCTGGAAGGAGATGACGGACAGGTTTGACGAGTTGCTGGACTGGTTTGACCGGTTTAGAGAGCGAGTCAGGCGAGATCTCTCCAACCTGGAACAAGAGGAGGAAAACTCGGCCAACATGTCCGATTACATCGTTGCTCTAAAGGTTGATAGAATTTGTATTACTCGGAATAGCATTGATGACGTAATGTTCTATTTTTAGGACCACCTGCTAAAAATGGAGCAGCAGGGAGAGGCTCTGGCTCAACTGACCAATCAGAGCGCAGAGCTGCTGTCAGGTGACGTCTGCAGTAGACACGGTCCGGCAGCTGAGCTGAGAGAACAGGTATGTGGGAATTGGGAATGAAGGAATGGCTGTGCTGGAATGGAAGAATGAGAGACTGGGAGTTTCTGTTCCCCAGATATCAGAGTTGGAGGACATGTGGGCAGGCGAGGAAGAGGTGCTGAGACAGTCTCTCTGTGACGTGGAGGAAAAGGTGAGTCTCTTCTCCCAGCCTTTCTTGTCGTCTTTCTTGTCTTTGCATCTGACACTTTAGGCCGTTGAAATTGTCCTTATGTCCCTCATTTGAAGGTACTGGGCAAAAGGCAGAGGGTATGGAGTAGCAAAAGGCAGAACCAAGTGTTCTTTATAGAAAGCCCTTATCAATCCTCTCCCTCCTCCCTCTTTCCACGTGTATATATGTAGGAAGCAGAATGGAAGAGAGTGGCTGTTTCCAGTATCCGCCAACTGTCTCTCCTCTCTCTCAACATCTCCAGCAAGGATGAGGCTCTCTTTGCCAGGGTATGCCGGGGGGCTTCTTCCCCTTGTTTTTACCATTACATCATAATGACATCGTGCATACTTGGGTTTTGAGCTTCCCTTTGTTTACCATTACATCACGATGACATCATCCTCATTCCAGGAGAGGGAGATAGAGAGACAGAGGGAGGAAATCGAGGAGCTGAAACGCAGTTTGAGAACCCAACCTGTGGCTCCGCCCACTCAACAGCAATCATCATTTTGCAGGAAATTTTTCCTTTTTCTTCTTGTATTTTTTCTCCTAGTGTTAGCCTTTCTTTCTCTGTTTTATCACGATGTGGGGTCTCATCTTGAACTTTCACCCCTCATCTTCGAGATCTCCAAAGCTCCGTACAAGCCGATATGATCACATGACAGTCACGTGATACTTGACTCATATCACTGAACTCTACTATCATCACTACTCTCCATTTTGTCATTTACCTGTATTTTTACACGACTTCCCTGCTTATTTTTTTGTTACAATCTTATTTTTTTCCCACTGATTTTTTAACATACTACAGTGCTGGTTCTCAGCCTGAATAAGCGTGTTTTTGGCTTCATGCTAATAGCTATATCTAATCAGCAGACAACTCTAATATATTGGACAAACAGTGGATATATTATCATACACACTAGAGTGCAATAGACAGTTTTATGTTCTTTCTTCTCCTCTCTGAAGTTTTCCTATTGCTTCAGTCAACATCTGGTTACAGAGGGCAGAGTAAGGGTTGAGTTGGACGACCTGTTCAGAGAGAGAAAGAGAGAGGAGGGAGGGAGAGAGAAAGGGAGGAGGGAGAGAGAGAGAGAGAGAGGAGGGAGAGAGAAAGAAGTAGGGAAAAAAGGGAAACAAGGCAGTGAAGGGATAACATAGTTGCAGGAACTTTGAGAGCGAAACTGTCAAAAAAAACGTTCATCAGAGCCAGCAATGCTACAGCTAATACACTAAACTCCATCTACAGCAATAGACAGGGGAGAGCTGGAGTATCCTTCACACCTGTCTCTGTGCGAATCTGCTGCCGAGTTTTGCAGCTCTCTTGAAATCCTGCAACGCCCTCTCCTCCTCTCCCTTGACTCTCCAAATAATGCCCCTCTGGCAGAGGGCCTGTTCGCCAGCCTTCCCTCGCCCACCGCTCAGCTCAACGGCCTTGTTCAGGTCAGACAGCGCCTCCTCCATCTGCTGTCTCAACTGGTAGACCTACAGTCTGTCAATTTCAAAAAGAAATTCAAGGGTGAAGTCGTAAGTTTTAGAATCTGAATCATGACTGAATTAATATTATGGAAACTGGAAACTATGCAACGGTGCAGTATAAAAATGGCTAGGATTAACTGAAATTGAATGTTACTATTCCATACTCCAGCTATAGTAGAACTATTATGGATGGTTGGTTTGTCTTTTCTTCCACTCACGTTCTTTAAAGAAATGCTAAATCGTTAAAACCAGATCACTGCATGGATGTGTTGTCTAACTCACATCTTTCAAAAGCAAAAAAACTTATTGTGGTGGGTGCAGTAGCAACTCCTGACCTGTGCTCTGTTGTTATAGACCGAGGCGGAGTCAGGTGCCATGGCGACGGCCTCGTTGAGCAGCTGCAAGGCTTCATCCAGTCTCCCTTCCTCCGCGGCTTGCACTGCCCTCACCTCTCTCTCCCTCACCTCCCTCGGGGCTGGCTGCTGCTGCTCTGAATGTCCTCCTCCTCCCTCCAACTCTCCATCTTCCTGTTTGAGAAGAAAAACTCTCTCTAAGGACACCTCGTCAATGGGACACCTACATATTTAGGAACAGTTTCTTGCACGAGGGGACCTCAATAATAATCACGACTTGTGTTTTTTAAACAATTCAGTACTCTTTACAAGCTGCTGCACAGATTTACAAGTTCCAAAGTAGAGAAAGAAAATACTTATAGCTACAAGTAAACATTTAGCTCAGAACTTTGTTAGATTTCACGGTCTGGTGTCTCTGTGCCTATACTTATGTCCTTATCTCACCTGTAAGGCAAGGAGAGGCGCCTCTGGGTCGAATATGACCTCCAGAATCCTGTCGTCCGAAGAGCTGCGTCCGCTAGCCATGTTCAACGACCGTCACGTGACGTTTTTTTGTTATGGTGCGCATCAATTAGAGCGGAAGTTGAGCGAAAACTCGACTGCTCGACATGGGAAACTCGGAAAGTTCAGTGGAAGAACACGTGGAGCAGGCGAGAAAGACTGGCGTCTGCTCTCTCAAGGAGCGCAAGCTGTCGCAAGTAAGGCCAAAGATGCGTAAGAGTAGTTAGAAGTCTCTCCAATAAATGTGACGTTGATTTTTAATAAGTGGCTCACGTGAGTGTCACGTGATTGTCACACAGGTGCCACCGGCAGTGCTGAGTCTGAAGTCAAGTCTGAGGACCCTGGATCTGTCAGTCAACAGACTGACTTCCCTCCCTCTGTCTATGGGAGATTTCTCTCTCCTGAAGACACTCAATGTCTCTCACAATAGACTGAGTGAGAGACTCTCTTTTCTCTCTCTCTCTCTTCTCCCTCTCTCTCTTAATCCTCATTTTCTATTCCATCTCTTCTCTCTCTCCTATGTACTCTTGCAAACCCTTTCATCTTTCGTATTGGCCTGATTAAAAAGGCACCCATTTCACTACAACCTAGACAAGTTCCATCACTCATGAAAAAACCACCACTTTTTCATGGACTCATGTTTGCATATGACACCCCCTTTTTCTTCCTCTCTCATTTCTTAGCTAGTCTTCCAGACCTCGGCCAGTTGAAGAAACTCGAGACACTGACAGCAGATGACAACTCTCTCTCCTCTCTCCCCGACTCATTCTCCCAGCTGAAGTCACTGAAATCTCTCCATCTTTCACACAATAAACTGTCCACCTTCCCTCCCCATCTTCGTCAGCTATCACACCTCCAGTTTGTCGACCTATCGACCAATCAGATTGCAGAGATTCCAGCTGAGAATGTCGAAGGATTAGCGCTAGTCGAGCTGAACCTAAACAACAACAGTGTATCAGTAATTCCTGAAGCCCTTGCTACTTGCCAGAGATTGAAGGTAAAGGTAGTCTATATACAGTGGAACCTCGAACAAGGGACACTACAGGGCTGATGATTTTGTCGTGTTGAGGGGTCATCTCTTATTGGAGGATCCACCGTAACTTTTGAGACGTCTGCATTCACAATTTGCTCGTTTACCAGTTCTAACTATTCCTGGTTGCGAAAATTTACCTATTGTGTTAGTCTTTCTGTCTCTCTCTACTTGCAGGTGCTAAGAGTGGAAGAGAACACACTCCAGTTGGGAGGCATCCCTCCCTCCCTCCTCTCCTCCTCTGCCATCAGTCTCCTCTGTACATCTGGTAACCTCTTCCAGAACAGGGAGCTGCAGGATCTTCCCGAGTACCAGCTGGTGAGAACATAGCATGTCATAACCTCATTGTTTGATCATTCCCTCTTCTCCACAGTATATGGAGAGATATACTGCCACTAAAAGAAAAGCAGATTAGTTTTTCATTCATGTGTCCACATCATTTTATGCTAATAATAGTTGCTGCATCCCGAATTACATGTGTGTGTAGTGGTCTGGCGGCGACTGACGAGCGTATAGTGCGCATGCTCATGGGTCATACTGCTGGCGCGGGTGTGGGCGTGGTCTTGGAACAAATTGCCCATGCGCGCGCGTTTAGCTCGCCCGGGCCCCCCCCCACACTATTATAGCAGCAGCGAGCGACGACAGGGGCGGATCACCGACAGGACGGCAATGGCGACATGGGGACAACCTAGCTCTAGTCCTCCCACTTACGAGCAGATACTTAACCGCCATGGGCTCAAGAGACGGGAAATGCAACGGCGATGTTCGGGCGACGAACTTTTCCCGATAGCGCGAGAGATGATTCGATGGCGGAGCATAGACCTTGGACTACAGAAAGGCATCATAAACTCCATCGAAAACGATCCGACTACAGGCGAGGAAGAGAAGCAGATCAAGCTCCTAGAGCGGTGGAGGGAGTCGTACGGTCACGACGCGACCTACGATAGACTAGCTTACAGCTTCTGCTCGTCCAACCGAGTGGACTTGGCCGACGTCGTGTGCGAAATGAGGAAGAAAGGTTGCCAAGTGCCTCTGCCTGCCTCTGACAGTAAGTGTGAAGTTAAAACACCTATTGTTTGCCTTCTCCTTGTTTAGTAGTATGTACGTGTACAATAACTATGGTTACGTTATCGAGTGTAGTAGAGAATTTCCCCACTTCCTCTTTAGTGAGTGAGCTCTGGGAGGAAACAGAAACAGAAACAGAGGGAAACGTTCAGCCCTTTGTAAAACCAGAGGAAGCAACTACTACAGATGAGGGTGCAGTTGATGACCGTGGCATTCCTCCTGGTCAGGCAGAAAGCATCGGTGCTGGACAGAGAAGTCGACCCAGAACAGTATCTGAAAAGGGACAGAATCCTGAAGAAAAGCAGATAGGTTTCGACCAGTCAGGGTGGCAAGAACAGAGCGATGGAAGGAAATCTACACCCATATTTGCAAGCAGCTTCCCATCAGTGAAGCAGAAATCTCCCCAAACAAAACCACCAAAACATGCCCTCGCAGAATCCCCAAAGGCTCTTGAGATGACATGTGAAGCGCTGAAATCAAGTTTAACACACATAGACAAACTGAGAGAGGAGAGGGAGACAATGGCAACCAACAACGAAAAGAAAGTGAGAGAGTTGCTTGATCGCAATAATAAAGCAGCGAGGCTGATGGCAGAAAAGGACAGGCAAATCCAAGCACTAGGGGGTGAAGCAAATGATATGCAGAAAAGACTTAGAGCAGAACAGAAAGAATCTAGGAAAGTGAAGGGAGGTTTGGCGGAGAGAGACAAAAAGATTTCTGAACTTCAGGACGACATCCAACAACGAGACAAAGAACTCGAACAAGTTAAAGACAACCAGCAGAAACTAACAGAGGTGAGGAGCAGCTTCTGCAAGCCAGGGGAAAACTGGCGGATGAAACGAGGATGAAAAATGAAATGGAACAAAAACTTGCACGCACATCCAAGCGAATTAAGCACCTCGAAACAGACCTGAAGAAGGCCAACACCAATGTAGATGAAACTCTGAAAGAGCGCAAGTGCCTTGAAAACATTGTGCAGTGGACAAAAGATGATGTGGAGGAGGAAGATGAAGAAGAAGACGAGATAGCATCGCTACACTCCAAGTTACTGGAGAAAGAGGACGAAATAGCAAAACTGAGAAAACAAAAACGAATTTACAGAATTGCATTTGTCATCGTAGTCATAATTCTTGCCTGTCTTGTTCTGTCCCGTGTTCCCATCACCTGCTCTCATCTCTTTGGTGGCCACACTGAGCTCTAGCAATGGAAAATGTGTCGATTGTGTTGTGTGAGTATCACCATGCGTTATGAATTTAAGTTGCATAGACAGAAAGATGCAGATGCTGCAATCACACGGAATTGTAATAGCAAACGTTGCACATTATTCTTTATGAATAATCACAATACATTTGTGAATGAGGCTTTTTGAGCAGTAAACTATATGAGATCATAATTCAAGTCACAGAGGGGCAGGTGCATGTTAGAAGAATTCAGAGCAGTGTCCACAACTTCCTATAAGTGAGCTATATACTCTGTCTCACAATAACTAGTTAAGTGCAAGCATTCTTTTTTCAGAGTGTCTCTTATCAGAGGTTCCAGGCAAGCTCTTTTGCAATTTGTTCATTTCCCCCTTTAAAATGTTCCTATTTACCCTTGACACTAGTCAGTTCGTGTTGTAATTATAGTCTTCCCGTCCCTCTCTACATGCAGGTGCTAAGAGTGGAAGAGAACACGCTCCAGTTGGGAGGCATCCCTCCCTCCCTCCTCTCCTCCTCTGCCATCAGTCTCCTCTGTATATACATCTGGTAACCTCTTCCAGAACAGGGAGCTGCAGGACCTTCCCGAATACCAACTGGTGAGAACATAGCATATTGCCTCATTGTTTGAAAATTTCCTCTTCTCCACAGTATATGGAGAGATATACTGCTACTAAAAGAAAAGCTGATTAATTATGTATCTAATGGTATTTAGACCGCAGTCACGCGCAATTGACCAATCAGATTACAGAATTGCGGGGGGTTTATTTTTCATAGACACCTCGTTTCAGGTGTCTATGGCGTTTGCAGGTGGTCTACAGCAATCTCCCCGTACAAAATGGCTATTCTCAAAGTCGTTATCTGCGCAAACCGGGCCGATTCCGCGTTCGGTATATGTAAGCGCTAGAAGGCGCGACTGGCAACAGTAGCCCTTTTAAAATGCGTAGTGCACCTGCAAGAGTCTGTGGACAGTCTCCGGAGCTCGCGAAAGTCAGAAATCACGTCAATATTCACGAAAAAAGCGTCGGCTTAGCTCTGGCGATACACAAACACATTGGGCCGTTGCCGTGCGTTGACTAAACCCTTTCAAAACGCGCACAACCAATGATGGCGTTTTATGATGACGTAAACGATTTTTGACGGGGGGCGGGGGCTGGTCTCCTCGGAGTCTCACACGTAAAAAAGCGTCTTGTTCCATCCGAAGGTAAGGAATGAGGAATTGAGCACAGCGTTGGCTAGCTTGTTGCTACCCATTTGAACGCGCAAACACAATCAGATACTCCGGTCTAAAACCGGTTAGGACGCGAGCTCGGTTGTCTACGCAACATTGCAACCCTCGTATGGGGTGGTAGTCGTGTCAGTATCAGACGTCGATTTTGCCGAGGCATTCCGTTTTGCCGCGGCAAATATACCAACTGCACGCGGCACATTGCCCCGGCAAAACCTGGGCCGAAAAAATCCGGGACATTTGCCGCGGCAAAGAATACTAGCTGGGCCATGTCAATCGTGTCAGTATTCTTGTCGTTGCCGGGCCTTTTGCCGCGCGCATTAAACGTCAACGGTGCTATTCGCCTGGGCAATCGCCGCACGCTGCCACAATGCAATATTGCCTAGGCAGAGCCACTTTGCCAGCGGCCAAAAGGCTCAATGGCAACGGACCAGAATACGGACACCACGATATGAACAGGGGCCCAGCATTGCTATAGTCTTTGTCCGCAGGCATACTGTACCCGGATTTCGGCCCAGTTTTTCCGGGGCAATTGCCCAGCGGACAGTTAATTTTGCACGCAAGACGGCCAAACAACGGTACATGCACATTGGCACAAAATTCGACGTTTGTAAATACTGACTACCAGCAATACGTTCGCACCATACCTCGGGGAAGCATCGTGCGTAGCCCTCGCCGCGCTCGGGAGACGCCAACATTCCACACAGAACTCCCGCGGTTGCCAATGATAGCCCGCTAGACCACCTCGACTTCCGAACTCTAACCTACTATATAGCGTGGCCCTCAGACGGTCGACCCAACGGATTACTTGCGCTCACCCTCCTGTCCCTTGTTCATGCCGCCCGGCCGGCCGGCCGCCGCGCACGGCACGACCCCCCGACTCACGGCGTCGCCAAGCCAACCCTACATGGCACGTGACCAGCACGCCCCCGTCCGTCTTACCGAAGACCTTTGACTAACCCACCCAATGGACTGAAGCCGCCGACTCACACGGCACGACAGGCAGTGCTCCGACACCGCCCCCCCCCCCCCCCCCCCCCCCCCACATGACTTTGCGCGGCGCTTCGCCCGTCAAACACTGCCACCCCGGACTGCGCGCCGCCCACCAGTCACCATACACTTGGGCGCTGGACAACGGGGAGGCACCACAACTTGACGCCATGAACCAAGGACGCCCCCGGACGAGGAGGGAACCCAAGACGGACACACATCCCGTACCTCAACTGCTGGATGAGCAAAGACACTGCGGCCCCACAAAGCTACATGCCCCGCACGGCCCCCCCCCCCCCGACGACTGACCCCCCCCTGACCGCACGCCGCTTTTGAACTCCCCCACCGTCCAGCGAGCAGCCCCCCGACCCTAGCCGAGCAGGTCATGCCCGCTTGTGCAAGTGCCAACACTCGATCTGACCCGTCACTACAGACCCGTAACCCACCAGTAAGCTCTCGCTCACTACCAACCATCTGTACCAAGGTAGCTGCACAGGTCAGTTCTCAAGCCGTACCTATATTTCTGCTGCAGAATTCACATCGACCCCCTTGACTATAGCTCTTGAAACCCAGTCATGCTGCTTCCACTCACGCAAACCCATTTCTCCTCTTCACACCACCACTTACGTAAATTAAAAAGCCCTGCGAATTTTAATGCCTTATAACCCAATTGACTGACACTAACCAATGATTAATACGAAAACAGAATTACGACCACTGAAGTATTTGAAGAAGTGGAGGGAAACACGGGGCTTCCGAGCGACATGCGAGTGTATGGCGCGAGCTTTTGTGCAAGATGAGAAAGTTAACCTTGCAGAGAAACGCATGTACGCGAAGTCAGACATAGTTCGAGAGCCCACGAGTGAGTCCTACGCTATAGCTCATGCCCTAAGCTGTTATCCGTGCCTGTCGGTTCTTTCACGCGCCGTCAGAGGAGGCATGCTCGACACACCCTCTTAGGAAAAGCGCGACGGGGCAGGCGAAAAGAAATTCGCAGAGAGGAAAAAAATCCCAAAAACGGAAAAGATAGTTAGTAATGGAGAGGTGATGTTAGGCCAGGCAACACCCACGTAAGTCCCCCCCCCCGCTCACCCCCCCCCCCCCCCCCCCCGTCCCCCAACGGAACCGTACCCCCGTCCCCCCGGCCGTCGTCACCCGTAACCCCCCCCCCCCACCCCCCCCGCTCACAGCTTCACCCCGCCCGTACCACGTTTCTAGAGAGCGTGAAATGCTACCTTCGGATATAGGTGCATTAGTCAGTACTTTATACACACCCATACACTATAATAGGGTGTTATCGCACATCTCCTGTAACAATTAGCTAATACCTAACCACTGGCCGTGGGTCGGTCGCTGCACTCTGTAGCCCATACATGTATCTGTGTCCTATTCGTTGTTTGGTAGTTCTCATTCGTTGTCTAATGGCTTCTTAAGACGTTCAGTTACATCTTTTGCACCAACCAACAATACACCTCATTGTTGCAATTATCATGTTCTCTAAAATTATTAATTGGTCTGGTTTTGTCTTCCAAATTACCACTTTTGCCCCAAGTTTTCCTTCCTCCATACTGCACATAATAGGCAGAGAACAAAGCATGTACTACCAGACCCCATGGGCCGCAGTTAAGCAACCTAGAGTAGCTACACAGACATACCAAAGAGGAACCCTCTTGATAAAGGAAGTCCATTATTCATAGGTTCTCTGTTATGTCAAGCGAGGCGAGCGGGGCTGTCAGGCTGTCATCTTTTCCTACCTGCCACACGGAGCAGAATACTCGTCCATGACTCAACCAACCTGCACACCTGCTGAACTGTCTATGAACGCCTCTCACCTCTTATAGGCCTTGCGCTCCAAGTGCCGCAATGTTATATACCTCCCACATGAACTGAACTATACAGAGCTCACCGAGGTTTAGTTTAGTTATGCTGTTAAAGGGCTCTTATTCGTCCCCGTCATCAATTAAATGCTGGCAGGGGATTCAGCCACCCCACCCACCCACCGTGCCAATGAATGTGGCACCAGCAGCTTATGTTTAATCCATCCTCACCCCCCCGCTACAACCAGGACACCCCTGACTGCAAGGCCAACACAGCTGCCCGCGCGCGTCCTCGGCACGGAGAACAGGAACAGTGCCCCCTGCGACCCCCCGCCACTAGCAGGAAGGGATAATCCCTCCGGACCCCTACTACACACTGGACAGCAAACGGCCTGCCCGACAAATTCATCAACAGGTATTTACTAGTTCCCCCAGCGCGCATGCGCAGCGAGGATTACACATGGTAATGTTTGGATTCATGAGTATGTTCTCACTACCTTGTCTGTGTACGTTTTCTGCCACCTGACGGGTGCAACGCGGGATGGAGACGGAAAGAGGGTGTAGATACCCAACAAGAAGGCCAGCCGCTACATAGCTGATGTTTAAAAATATTTTCCTTGTTTTTTCAAAAAACGGTTTATGGTTTTGTATTATAACCACTCAGTATCCGTTGAAAAAAACGACCAAATGCAGCCAGATCCGCTTGCTTTGCTTTATTCTTGTGTTGTGGCTTTATCTCTAGATTTTTTTAAGATCTTTTTTGTTTCTTTTTAGTTCACAATTGAAGCCGAAGCCGCAGTATGGAACGAGCACTGCAGCAACCATGCATGGTATACAGGTGTATCAATCACATTTCCACTATAACAAGGGGCGTTCATTTAATATCTCCTATCACACGCAGTGTGTGTTTTTCACCGGATGACTTCCTTTTATGATAATCGGAATCAAAGTTTATCAAATGTACAAGTGATGTCAATAACTTGTTTTCTGATGCATGTGTCATGCATATACACATTGGTTTTACTGATGTTGTTAGATGGGCATTTAGAATTACGTCAAAACCTTTATCCTTTCATTTATCCTATAATCAGGTTTTCCAAAAAGGAATTTTGATTGGAGCTCATCGAAGGTACTTGGCGTGAGTGGGTGCTTCATCAAAATTTATGTTGAACAAAAAAACGTCGACGAATTATTAAAGGGGCTTTCTTGTGTAAGGTGAACAAGAGATGCAACAACGCGTCAAGTTAGTTCTATGAGGCTTCATAGTGGTTTTTTTCTATTTTCTTCCACTTCAAATGTGATGAAAAATAAAAGTATGGTTTTAGATGTTTTACGACAACTATCTGATCACCTGAGCCACAAAGGGCCGAAGAAAAATAAAGTTCTTGTTTTTGCATTTTCTGGGCATGGAAAAAGAGATGACCAATACTATATCTTTACTCGATGATTTTTCTTTTTTTTTGTGCTTTGTTTTTTTGTTATTTTTTCTTTCATTTCTGTTCGAGGAACAGGAAAACTCTTCCCTCTGCATGGCGCAAGTTTATAAATATTAATTGGTTTATGTACGAGCAACTCAAACGAGAATTTTTCACACAAGCTGTTTATCATCCGATGCGTGCCGACGTGAGAACGACCATGAATATCGCTCGCACCCAGAAAGGTGCAGGAGGAGAGACTACACCTAGCAAACTAACCCGAAAGATTACATAGTTGGCAATACTCTCATCGCAAGAGCCACAATTCCAGAGCACTGTGCATATGACGGGTATGGATATTGGATGCGTAAACTGGCCAAGAAAATCAAGGAGCGTGATGAATCTTTGTCACACCAGTCTCTGGTATGTATGTTTGATCTGGTTCTGTAGGTCCGATATAGCGGTATGTCAAATAAATGTGTCTTTTCTGCAACCACGAATATGTTACGTCTGGATCTATGGGTGTGTAGCTTCCTTCTTTTTTTTTGGTTTTCCACCTAATTTAAATAAACTTAATTGTAAACTCGCTAGAGCATTCATTCTTAACTTGTGACTCGTGAGCCAAACTTGAAAAAACAGTTTGGGCTATTATATTTTTATATTGTGGTGTATCTATTTTTTTTCCAATCGCCTGAATTTTGGGATTGTTTTTTCAGTATAAGACATGTGGCCGTATTATTGTGTATGCTGCAGACGTTCACATTGTATTATAGACATGTTCTTATAAGTTAAATGTGATTCTCGTGCGTACATTTTCGTCAATATTAATTGCCGCTGGAATTTCTTTGTGTTACTTTTATCTGATCACTTACACCTTAACGGTTCATCATACCCCCTCTCGCATCTCTAATAAATCTCGCCTATTTCATATAAATTAAGCACCATAACATTTGTCAATTCTGCTTCGCGTTGTCATTTCCTCTAGTATTTGGACGGTTATTGTATAAATTGCATGGAATGATTTATTCTACAGATATTTTTGCTTCTGTTTTCTTATTAATATTTCAGGTGCTTGTATTTTTCAAAGGAATTTTTTTTTTTTTATTTTCACCCCCCCCCCCCCCTGCAACCAGACACCCATCTGAGATATTTATCCAAGGTATTGGGAGGATCGAAGTGGAATCGCGGGAGGACATTTAGTGGGGGGAGTCTAACCACCCGCGATGCCCTGAGTGTAAAACCCGGAAGAACAGAGCTAACAACTACCCTGACTTTGTAGGACATGAGCCCCAAGCTCCAAAGGGACGTGAAAGTGAAAATTGTCGCAGACTTGGATAAGTTGATGATGTCGTGCACACAGATCCCACTCAAACAAAAACGCCATGGATGTTGTCTCATTGAAAAGACTTTTATTTTTTATAAAGTACTACTATCCAGACGAACGAACATGAATCCATGTTAGAAAAAGGAACATGCCAAGTTTTCCAGGAAGCATGACAAACGTGAACCTAATAGACCATTTAATCCATTTTCTACAAAAAGATTATAAGCAGCTGCGGGACGATAATAGCCGCACGTTAAATCTCGTTCCTCCCCCCCTCGCTCTGCTTCACCAAGAGCACAAGATGAAAGGCCACAGCCACCAACACGCATTCTTTGACATTGCAGGACAGAAAATCACAGCTGACCGAAATCCGTACAAGAAGAGGACCCGGACCCAAAGAGCCAAGCACCCACTTAGAGGAGACCCCACCGGCCCACCAAACTCACCACACACCTAGCACACAACACACCAACAAGCCGGGATAAATGTCTCAGCTCAACAGGAAGAACCAGGAGCAACATAACGAGACAACAAAAGCGCTTTTGCAAAAGAGCGGGGAACAAATGCCGAACTTAGAGGCGTCTTTTGAGAAGAGAAAGATGAGAAATTCGAGAAAAGAAAAAAAGAGAAGTAGCTGAAAATGTTAAGTTTGATTACTGGTAGTAAAAATCACTGCAGCATGGAGTCACAGGACGAATTTTATGCTTGTTGGAATAGGGGGTGTTATGGGTAGTATGCGACATAGACGAGAGGGGCATTAAAGCGTGCTTGTTCACAGACAAAAAGGACCTAGAGATATACTTAACTAGAAAGTGCTCCCTACTTTTATCAGGCACACAAATTATATTCATATCACACTGCATCTGAGTTTTATGTGTCTAAATTATCTAGCAAATCTTACTAATACGTTTAGTATAGCTCGAAATGTTACTGTTCATCATAAATATAACCACTGTCCCTAATTATTCATTGGTTCTTTAATTGTTTTTTGTTCACAAATTTACTAGTTAGTGTTTCTTTATGATTACTATAATAATTGTGACGGGAGGCGGACTAGTCTGCAGAGCCTACTCGCATTTCGACCATTAATGTGTAATTGCCAAGTTTCCTTCATGGCCCTTTCCACTCATCTAAATTTATTCTCATAGAGGTACCACTGACACCACAGGACACCCAAGGTGGTCATTGAAGAGTAAGCTACCACCAGGGCTTGTATGTGTTAGCACGTGGACACACGGCACCATGGCACACTATAGGCACCTGGGACAAAAAAGGCACAAATTATAGCTCAGCCAGCTTAGGTTCTCGACCTCGCCCTTCCATGAACATCCGGTCCTTTGTTTTTATGCTACAAATCGCGATCCGCCGGCACTATATAAATTATTCTTTCATCCCTAATTTTTGGTGCTGGGTCAGAGAACGAGGATTAAGCAGTTCCTAATGTTACATGCAGTGTTTTTTTGTTTTTTAAACAAGAGAATATTACATAGATAAATATGGGATGCATGACTGTCTTGTGTGTCTCCCACCACCCTCAATGCCTAAACGCCGCTGGCCCACCAACGAACGTGATTTCTACTAATGGGTGTATATAATGTTGTGTTGTTGATCTTCATATTCCATGGTGTTATTATTATGAAAGATGCGCCAGAGTGCTGCACATCACGTGGGAATTGTAATAGCACACAGTCATAATGAGATCATACGTTAAGTCAAGTCACATGTGGGCAGGTGCAGTTAGTGGAAAGTTGAGCTGTATATTTGTCGTACACAATTACCTTAGAGTAAGTCATAGTAAGCAGCTAATTGATGTATAACAATAACTGCACAAATTCCTTGATCAGTGTGGAAAGTGTCCCTCAAAGAAGACGTCGTTGGTAGCTACGCTAGTGGCACTCTTTAGAGATGGGTTTGTTTAATTACGTATTTTGCGCTCAATCCGGATTTGGTCTCGTTTGCGCGGACACTCATAATATAGACACAAGTGAGAAGTTCGAATTTTTCCTTGGACTTCTTTTATAATAAACTTTCTTCCGGTTACATTTCTAAATATGTAATACTTTTAGGCCCAATGCTATGTCTTGTCACTTGGTTTGCGCACCTCACAATCACATTTCTACTTTTTAGAATGTACTTACAGTATATTTGGAATGTTTTAAGTATCATGAAATCACTTCCTTTTTTCAGCAACATATTCGTACAAGTAATGGAAATTTAATTCCTCCTAATATAATTATTATATAATCATGTTTGCAATAAAGTCCCTTCAGTCAAGTGTTCATTTTCCACTCCTTAAGTGTGCATTAGTCTTTTCCTCCCCAT
The DNA here is from genome assembly GCA_030341885.1 of Geodia barretti. NCBI lineage: Eukaryota > Metazoa > Porifera > Demospongiae > Tetractinellida > Geodiidae > Geodia > Geodia barretti. The sequence goes on from CASHTH010002927.1 coordinate 22,431, forward strand.
ATTGATGTCTGGCACCTTTAGTTCTACTCGACTTTACCAACATGAGACGTCTGGATGATAGGCAAACTCGCTCTCCTCTCCTCCTCTGCCGTCAGTCTCCTCTGTACACATCCGGTAACCTATTCAGTAGGTTTACAGGGAGTTTGATTCAATGTACCTTTCCACTGTTCCATGTATTTCACATACTGTGTGTGGGCTATAATTCTGGAACGGAAATTATATTATCAGATGCCTGATACACGTCTTTTTTCTTTCCTTGCAGTATATGGAGAGATATACTGCCACAACAAGAAAAGTATTGAATTTTTGACATTAGATAACCATATGCACTCTTATCTGATGTTAACTCTGTTCTTAGTGTACTTTGGAGTTCTCGTTTGCCCAGAGATCCCAGCTCCTAGAGAGAAAAGGGTTTTCTTGAGGTGACATGATATCTGTCCTGTTTGTCTTGCTGTGCTGCATGAGCAAGATATATAGCTATCGTTTCGTTTTTAGTGCTGCTATAATACAGCTGACGGACATCCACGGAGCTACGCGTCCTTGTCTGTCACGTATTTTCATGCTTAGCTACAAGTACACCTCACCGTGACTATTTCCGGTCAGTGGCAAATACTGCAATTCTTGATTTTCATGTTGTTTTGCTTCAATTCCATCTTTGTAGTTCTAGAATGTCAGCACCTTTGTCAGTACATGTTCATATTACAAGAATCACTGCTTCATGATTTTCGGTATCTTAATGACTAGAATTGGCTGTTATAAGTATATTCTCACTTACTCTGTGGCCATACCGTTATGTGCGAGTTCCCCCCCGTATTTCGGTTCCCCCGGGAGCGAGAGGGGGGAAAGGGGCCGCGGAGGGGGGGGGGGCCAAGTGGACGAGGTTCAGCGACCGCCATTTTTTTCCTTCTGCTCTGGTCCTCTCTGTTCTGCTTACGTTTGCTTAAGCCCAGACCTTCTACAAAATTATTTTGTATGCGCCATGCCGCGATGCTGAACAACGTTGCAAAATTCACCAACTGAAGTAATACCTACAAACATATAGGGGTGTCGGGGCGGCACCATTGCTAGTGCACGATCTTCATCGCCATCTCGCCGACAGCCCCCTTTGTCGGTCCGGACACACCGAAAACGAATCGTTCCGAAGTTGTCTTTTGTCTTACCTCCTTTATTCATTTTTTCGCAAAGAGATCACTGGAAGAATGAACTAGACGACGGAGAAAATGATACGGAGGGTACAGACCGTTACTAGGGAACGATTGCATTCACGGGATGCTTTTGATTTCGAAGCTACAAATGTTTGGGGAATTAATGCTGGATCTTAAAAACCCATTGAAATTTTTTGTTCGTGTTTTCTCCTCATTGGCATATTTTAATTTTTGAACTGCCTTAAATAAAAAAAAATGGAATGCGAACTACCAGTACCTTACTCGTGCCACTTTGTGTAAGCTTGGATTAATGATGTTTTTGAAAGGCACCGATTTTCTGGTACAAGTCGATGTTGACTGGTTGATACAATATTGTTTTTCTTGGTATGTTGTATTGGAAAACTATTACACTGACAAACTAAGCAAATAAAGATATGCACAAAACAAACGATAAAGCTGACACTACACATAGCCAGGAAGATGTGAGGGTGGGGGTGGTGGGTTGTGTATTGGATGTTGTTATTCGTGGATGGCGGTGGTAGTTTTTGTGCTTCCCCGGTTGGAAGGTGCGGGAGGGAGTGTATGTAGTTCTAAGTAGCGTAACTAATTATGTGATGATAGGGCGACCTAAGAACTTAAGACGAAATTATTTTGCGGGGGATTTCACTTTATCTTGCTGGCGATTCGTTTTCTCCCCCCCGCTCCCGCTGTGTATTATTTTTGATTTTATTTACGTTGGGCACCTAAGTCATATGCAGCGCCGTTTGCTAAAAATGTCAAAACACCGAATTTTTTGCCAATTATATTATAAGCTTTTCGTTTATATCACAATGTGGCGTAACTTCGAATGATTTTCAAAAGCCACTGGTTTTCTTTTCTCCCCCCACCCCGAATGACTTTATTCCCTTTTCTATTTAGCGTACGTTTTTCTATTCGTGTGTTGTGTTGCAATTGATATTTTTTTTCTATGGCATACGATTGTTAACTCAAAGCGTACGAAAGCTTGTCTCATCATGTGTAATCATTTAGTGGATTTTTAGGGTGTCCCCCCCCCCCACCCCCCCACGAACACCCACCCCAGCCCTTCCCAACTGCCCTTGGCACTAACACTTTCCTAACAGCGACGATACCTATAATGTATTGTTATTTTAGTGTTATTTGTTGATGATTGGTGTGTTGGAGACGGTCATAATGGGTAGATCTTCTCGACAACGGCGGGGAACTTGGAAAGGGAACCAAAACAACGCTACCGAACAGTATGTAAAATACTGTAATGTGCTGAAGCCCAAGCATCTATATGTCATCTCTTAGATATAAGTTGTACCTTTTCAATCTTTCTCCCTTCACAAAAATATCGCATCATATGAGCATTAGCCATTTCTTTCTTATCTACTCTTGGGTACCGAGAAAAGGAGTAAGTGAGAATCATAGGTGGATTAATAAGTAGTTTTTTAATCTTGTATTACAGTTGGCTGTGCAGCTGATTAATAAACACACTCATTTCAATTTCTGGTCAAATTACTGATACAGATGACGTGCTGGTTTTTATCTTATAAAGAAAAAGAATGTCTTGCCAGCTTCCTATAAAATATGATCCCTAGTGTATGCAGATTCAGAAGAAGATGCCTGCAAAACAAGTCCTTGGCAAAAAAGGGAAAAAGTAAGCAAACAAAGGGAAAGCTGAAAAAAACTCAAAGAGCATCAAACAAGGCCAACTCTTTTATAAACGGACACTACTGAGTCACTGAATAGAATGAAAACACCAATAATGAATTATGCTAAGTAACCAAACTATTGATCGTCTATCCTTCTTTGTAGCGGACTACACGGAGAACCCCAGATAAATATCACCTACAACATGTAATTAGGAGTAGAGCGCGGATAGGAATTCGGTTTCCCACATTTTCGACATGTATAGACCATGCTTGTTTGTTATATGAGTGTTTTGACTTTTTTTTTTGGTTTAATATGTTTCTTATTTTCATGTAGTCGCGCTTTGCATAATTTTGTTCCTTTTATCTGCGCTCAGGATCCTACATTTCATGCAAACTCCTCATTGTCTAAAATCCCAATTTACAGTATCTTGTATATGTACAACTAATCCATTTTAGTTTATGAAGTGCTGCAAATATCATTTTATAAACTTATTCACACGTGAGATACATTAGCTATCATTATTGCACTTCTGTCTCCAGGTTTACGAGTAGGGAGAGATTATAGTGATACTAAAAAAAAAGCTGATTAGTGCATGTATGTAATTATTATGTATCGCAGTACCTCCACACGATTTTTAGTTTTTTTTTGTCTGTTTTTTTTGTTTTTGTAATCGGCTAAGGATTTTTTTCTTTTTTGTTAGAGGTTCTTTTAGCACGTTTTGCTGTCCCAAACTCCCATTTTTTTTTGCTAGTCAATAAACATTGTGAGTACGTGTCTGGTATTCACAGTGTTCGGTATTATATATAAAAGTATATCTAACATTATGCAAAATTAATATTATCAGATGCACGGACTGATATAAGTATTATTTCTTTTATCTTTGTTCAAGTTTTACGTATGAGAGTACTTATGTATCTGCCTACAAAAGAAAAAAGGTGATTCAGTGACCTGGGATCCACTTAGCGCCACCTGCGCAGGGGGTGTGAGGAGGGGACAAGGAGTGCGCGATATAAATATGCACTATTACGACCGATCATCCTCCCCCATGTATTTTTAGTCTTTCACAAAAGTGTAGTGGAGCATGGCACAGTGAAACGAGTCAGCATCCAACATAAAGTCTGTGAACCCTGGATTTCTTTTATAGATAATTGATATCTTTACTTGAGAAGCCGATATGAAGAAGAATGCATACGCACCGATTCCACTCTTCTCTCACGCTTGCGGAAAAAATATTTTTTTGATTTGTCTCCATTCGGACAGAGATGCGTTTAGACTGTGTTTGCTAGTTATCTCCCGTTATAGGCGTGTAGGCAGCCAATAGAAAAGCGGAAAAAGCACCATGGAAGACCGAGGGAAAAAACTGAGTCGCTACACGTTACTTAGTAGCCCCACCCCCCCCCCCCCCCCCCCGGTGGACAAGAGAAAAGTATTAGGCACATGAAAGCCTAACATATGGGAAATATATGTGCGTCAGCAGTATCATCTACATGTTCTTCTAAGTTACGTTACATGGCGGAAACATGAGCCTGACAAATGTTTGCAAAATAGAGATGGAAGAAAGACGCTTCCTTGTCACAGGTAAGATTAAAAATGACGCAATGACGCCGCATCA